>JBBBDQ010000909.1:1290000-1310000 GCA_037127315.1 Ascarosepion bandense | reverse complement strand
GTTTCCAACTATTACATTCAGTTAGCCAGTTAAGTGCTCTACGTGACACACGCTTTGGGTGATCATGTCTTGAAAGAGACATGACTGACTAGGCAGAAGATTATCCCGCAGTAGGTTGTCATTGCTTTCTGCGGTAGACTGGTTGCCGGCCAAGACTATAGAACCTAATCTGTTCTATTATTTAACCCATAACTGGAGGGAAGAGATGGATTAATACCTTTCCCAAGGGTATTTGTGCATAAGTGAATGCAAGGAATAAAACTGGATTTCGAACTGGGCACCCTGATTTGTCATTCCGTGTCTATATCTACTGCACCACAACACACATCCGATTATAGATTAGCATGTGTATTTCATGATTTGAGGTTATCTCCTTTGGTCCCCACCCCAAGAATTTACAGCTCCTGATGACCTTTTGCTTTCTCTTACATACATAATTGTTGAATGCAGTGTTTTGAAAAGCAAGATTATTGATTGATTAAGTCATTTTCCTACAGCTTGTCAACACTTTACATGTTATTTAAAGCTAGAAAATATTTTTAGATCCTACGAATTTGGCTTGTGGGTGGAGGTATAATGATTTAGCGATACAAATCTTTCTAATTAACCCATAGCTGGGAGAAGAGGTGAATTCATACCTTCACAAAGATATTTACACATTAAGTGGATATAACCCAACTGAAATTGGAACTTGGACATCTGATTTTTAATTCCAATCCATTATCCATTACACCACCTGCACACCCAAGCTTACGGCAACTGGCATTGCCAAGCACAAGATTAGTAAGTTGACCATTCTTAAAATTGCACTAGTCTCTTAATAAGTAAATCCTACTAAAAAGATGCGCACATATACAATGGATGAATTGTTGTCTAAATTATACAAAAATGAAACCAATACATCTCTTTTAACGGATATAATTACCAAAATTACACAAAAAAGTAATCACCAAAACAAACCTTGGAAATTCTGATGATAAATATTCACATTTACCGGATCAAAGCGTCCAAGATATTTTGCTTATCGGGCTGTTGTTTTGTCGTCCATAATCCCACGATAGACAGTTTGTCATTTCATCAGCTGCATCCTCTCCTCTCACAAGTTTGATCCAAGAAAAGTACATTCTTGGACATTTGTTATTTTATACTGATTGGCAAAAGTTGGGGACTCTGATTGAAAGCGAGGCCAACTGCAATGATTAGTGCATCAGCAGTGTTTTTGGTCAATAAAAACAGTCTGGGACATTCCGTCCACTCCACTCTCAACAGTATTCTCATCCTTCTCTTACCCACTTCCTGACACCCTCTATAACCTGTCACTTTTTCTCATAACTTTTCTATGTATACCCACTGCAAAACAGTGGCAGTAAAATGTCTTGCTTGGGGCGATATGATTATAAAAAAAAAAAAATCTGTACTATTATAATGTGGATATAAAATGGGGGATTAATTCTACATTACAATCAATATATAAACTGATACCCCACTTCATGGACACAATCATCCTTCTCTTATCCTCTTCCTGACACCCCCTATAACCTGTCAGTCTTTCTCATATCTTTCCTTCTATGTAACCCCCTGAAAAGCAGTGGCAGTAAAATGCTTTGCTTGGGACAATATGATTATAAAAAAAAAAAAATCTGTACTATTATAATGTGGATATAAAATGGGGGATTAATTCTACATTACAATCAATATATAAACTGATACCCCACTTCATGGACACAATCATCCTTCTCTTATCCTCTTCCTGACACCCCCTATAACCTGTCAGTCTTTCTCATATCTTTCCTTCTATGTAACCCCCTGAAAAGCAGTGGCAGTAAAATGCTTTGCTAGGGGCGATATGATTATAAAAAAAAAAGATCACATGTACATCCAAATGCCTTAATTAATCTTCAGATAATTGTTTAAAGGGTGAAACTGCCAATCTCTGTTCAGTGTTGATTTTTATGCCCCCTGTTTTTATATTCTCACATGCAATATGCACATGTATATATGGAGACAAGGTTTGAGCTTAACAGTTAATAGCAAAAAAATAGAACCCAATTCAAATTTCAGCTGAGGTAATTTGTGTTCAATTCTTTCTAAATCTCTTTGGAAAAGCATAAGTCCAGCTATCAATCAGAGAAGGGATTACTCTTTGCTTCTTGTATCATATGTGCCCAGCCCCAGTACAACCTGTTGTATGTGATTTGGAAAAGAGACGGGTGCTGTCAAGTAAGCCTATTCCCTTGAGAAACACCATGAACGATTCAGTGGAGTAAGCCAATGATATACTAGGCAAAAGGATAATTTGATTAGGTGTGTGTATAGATACAGGATAGAGAGTTGTGTTTGACATATATGCGTGTGTGTGTGTGTGTGTGTGTGTGTGTGTGTGTGCACGTGCGTGTTTTCTCACTTCACTTCCAGTTTTATGTATATTCATCACAAGAAGACAATAAGGAATGTTTATTCACACACTCACATCTGTTTCTATTTTTTAAACTTCCATTTATAAAAGTACACTATTTACACACATACATGTGTACAACGGGCACTCATAAACCACTAAGATTTATATAGACATCTTGTCCAATCATAGATTTCGCATAGCCATATGTTCAATTATCTATAAAACCAATCTTATATATATATATATATATATATATATATATATATACACATACACACACACACACACACTTATATCTATTGAACAGGTGAAGAGGCTCATTCCTTGTTCCCTGTTTAGGATGTGGTTTCCGGGTTTTCTCTTTTCCAATCTTTTCACTCCTTTTTTTTTTCAATTGGAGTAGATAGACTAAATTATCGCCCAGTTCACACTCCGCTCACATCTATTGAACAGGTGAACAGGCTCATCCCTTGTTCCCTGTTTAGGATGTGGTTTCCAGGTTTTCTCTTTTCCAATCTTTTCACTCTTACATAGCCCCCTGCACATCAGTGGCATTACCGCCTTGCTCGGGGCGATATGATTAAAAAAAAAAAAAAAAAAAAATATATATATATATATATATATATATATATATATATATATATTTTACATTTTCATATGTTTAAGAAGTTGGAGCTATTACCATAGAAATTACTACTTATATAACAACACGTCAAGATCAGGACGTAAGGGTGGAAGGAAAGAGTAATGCTTATCTAGACAGAAAATGGAATTGGCAAACTAAACTAAATTTTCTAAAAAAAAAAAAAAAAAATTTCTTCTACACGGTATTTAACCTACACTTGTGTTAATGCTGTTACTGCTCTGTGTGTATATATGGAAGTATATTTGTGCCTATATATACACAACTCCACAGATGGTTGAAGGCATGAAACCAACAGTCAACATGCAGTATTGTTTTCAATGTCCACAACACACACACACACACACACACATATATATATATATATATATAAGAATTTTTTAAAAATACTAGTCTAATCTAAACTTTCATTAATAATATATTTGTGTGTGTGTGTGTGTGTGTGTGTGTGTGTGTCTGGTAATATATTTAATGGGTAAAATAATTTATTCATATTATTGTAGTTTAATTATGCTGTATCTTCAGAATTAATAATGTATTTTGAAATCTATTCCTTACTATTTTTCATACTTATATATCTTTTTATAACTATGAATCTCTCTGCTTGTATAGTCATCTATCACTTTAACAAAATTATTATTTTTCAGTCTATAACTCTTTTACTAGTACACACTTAATCTGTCAAAAACAAAAAAACACACAAAATAAAACCTTATTTAAATAATCAAATAAAAATCATTTTGTCCTAGTTCATATATATATAATAAATCACTGGTGCCCTCTAGGTGTGAATTTGCACGAGATACTAGATTGGAAACTAGGTCCCACCCTTTTACAGTGAAACCAATGAAATGTAACAGCAATTTCTACTCCAACAGCTTCTTTTCTCGCACTTCCTGCCTGTGGAATTCCCTTCCGCATGCTTGCTTCCCCGACAACTATAACCTCCAGGAGTTTAAATGTAAGGTCAATAGACACCTCCTAACACACTAACCCACAAACATTCTCTCCAACTCTCCCCTATGTACATTCTAACTCGTCTAACACCCTGTGTAACCCCCTGCGCTATAGTGGCAGTGGAATGCCTTGCTTGGGGTGACATGATTAAAAAAAATATATATATATAAGAATTTTTTGAAATTACCAGTCTAATCTAAGCTTTCATTAATAATATATTTGTGTGTGTGTGTCTAGAAATATATTTAATGGGTAAAATAATTTATTCATATTATTGTAGTTTAATTACGCTGTATCTTCAGAATTAATGTTTTTTGAAATCAATTACTTACTGTTATTCAAACTTATATATCTTTTTATAACTATGAATCTCTCTGCTTGTATAGTCATCTATCACTTTTCCAAAATTATTATTTTTCAGTCTATAACTCTTTTACTAGTACACACTTAATCTGTCAAAAACAAAAAACACACAAAATAAAGCCTTATTTAAATAATTAAATAAAAATCACTTTTTTCTAGTTCATAAAATGTACAAAATAAAATTTTTATAACTATGAATCTCTGCTTGTATAGTCATCTATCAGTTTAACAAAATTATTATTTCTCAATCTATAACTCTTTTACTAGTATACACTTAATCTGTCAAAAACAAAAAACACACAAAATAAAACCTTATTTAAATAATTAAATAAAAATCACTTTGCCCTAGTTCATAAAATCTACAAAATAAAATTCACTCTTCCTTTGAGGCAACATAGCAAATCAGTGTAAGCAATGCACAACCACTTTTTATTTTTCCATATGCTTGCTTACTAAGCATTTCTATATCTTTTACTGTCCCTTGATTACAGGATAGAAGGAGGGAACGACAAACACTTTAAAAAATCTTTCATTAAAAATAAAAAAAAAGTGTATTGATTACTGTGAAACCTGAGCCACTCCTTCAAATGATTCATTCTCCTGTCTTTCATTCTTATAAAGCTTTCAATATATTTTATTTATTTTTTGGGCTGTTCTATTATCTCCCTTGACTTGAAGCATTAAAAAAAATACCTAGCCAGTATTTCTTACTTCCAAACCTGAAAAATAGAAAAGTGTGTGTGTGTGTGTGTGTGTGTGTGTGTGTGTGTGTGTGTATGTGTTTACACACATACACACACATATATCTATGTAAAAATCTGTGTTCCTTTTGTACCATCCCATTTTACGCTCTGTTACCATCATACCATCTAACCGCATTTTTTGTCTTCAAAAATACTTACAAAAAAAATAAACCAAAAAAACATATGAGATAAGGTAAAAAAAATATATATCTGTACAAAAGAAACAAAAAAATATTTAAAATTTCAGTTAAGTTTGCTGCTATGAAAAGGTCAAAAGATTTTAAGTTGCACAATGAAGACATTAAATGTGTTTTAGTCGTTAAATTTAAAAAAAAATGTGTGTAGGTTAAAAAAAATGACAAAAAAATTCTGGGTGTTGATGAGAAAAAAATAAAATGTTTAGTCTTTAAATAAAAATATGGCATGAGTCCCTCTAACATTCAATCAGTTTTAAAGATCTATGTTCATAAAAAAAGATTGATGTCTGGAAAATGCTGGTTTGCAACATCACCTTGCATTGCCAGACAAGGTTAAGAATTTTCAGAATTTTTTAATTTTTCCAATAAATCTTTAAAATTTATACTAGTTTACCATAAATACTTGGCTCTATTAATTTACTATTTTGCCCATCCTGACAAAAACAAAACTATGTAATTTTGCAATAGCATCGGTTATATTTACTACAGGAATAAGCTGGGGTTATTCTTCATACAATTAACTTTATTGTTCTGGATAAGAAAAAATTCTGATTTTAAAATCAGTATAAATAAAAAAATACCCCAAAGAAGCTAAGATGATCTGTACCACTAATAAATGATGCCCATGTGAAGTAATTTTACAATTGGATCGTTTATGCTTTCTGTATGAGTAAGCTGGGATCTTTCTCAATACTTATGAGTAGGCAAGAATGAGTTTCTATGGTGAAATGATAAATAAATAGATTTTAATTTTAATTAGCCATCTTTTGTGTTTATTTCTGACATTTTTTTTTCAATTGGAGTAGATAGACTAAACTATCGCCCAGTTCACACTCCACCCACATCTATTGAACAGGTGAAGAGGCTCATCCTTTGTTTCCTGTTTAGGATGCGGTTTCCGGTTTTCTCTTTTCCAATCTTTTCACTCTTTTCCTTATTTTTTATTTTTTTTTCAATTGGAGTAGATAGACTAAACTATTGCCCAGTTCACACTCCACCCACATCTATTGAACAGGTGAAGAGGCTCATCCCTTGTTTCCTGTTTAGGATGCGGTTTCCGGTTTTCTCTTTTCCAATCTTTTCACTCTTTTCCTTTATTATTCTTTTTTTTCAATTGGAGTAGACTAAACTATCGCCCGGTTCACACTCCACCCACATCTATTGAACAGGTGAAGAGGCTCATCCCTTGTTTCCTGTTTAGGATGTGGTTTCCGGCTTTCTCTTTTCCATTCTATTTACCCTTACGTAGCCCCCTGCGCATCAGTGGCGTTACCGCCTTGCTCGAGGTGATATGATTAAAAAAATAAAAAAAAAAACAAAAAAAACTGACCTCCGTTACTTTCCTCAGTCAACATCATGAAATATTTGTATAGAGATATTCATAGTAATTTCCTATATCTGTTGATAAGAACCCTCATCTTGTTTATATTTCTTGAGATGAACTCACAACTCTTTGGGTCAAGTCACTGGAACTAACCAACGTCTATATCCACTGTGTCCTTATGTAGAGGGAAAGAGGATCACCGCCTCCTTATGGGATGAAGTTTTTTTTTTTTTTAATCATCTCACCCCAAGCAAGGCATTCCACTGCCACTATTGCGCATGGGGCTACATAGGGGAAGGTAAAGAGAAAGGAGTGGTTAGACATAGGGAATGACAGGAGGAAGGTGACAGATGAGTAAGGATATCCAGGATGAGGGTTGGGCAGATGGGAAGAGTGCTTGATAGAATGGGAGCAGGTTAGTGTGTTAGGAGGTGTCTATTGACCTTACATTTAAACTCCTGGAAATTGTAGCCGTCAGGGAAGCAATAGTTTGGAAGAGAATTCCACAGTCGGGAAGTGCGAGGAAAGAAACTGTTGGAGTAGAAGTTACGGCTGCATTTTATCGGTTTCACTGTAAAAGGGTGAGATCTAGTTGCTAATCTAGTATCTCGTGCAAATTCGTATTTAGGGGGCACCAGTGATCTAAGTTCATCGGAGCAGAAGCCATGAAAGTATTTATAGAAGAGACACAGGGAAGCCACGTCTCGCCGGTGGAATAATAGATACAGAACGCCACCTAAAACTACGTAAACTTAAGGAATCAGTGCATATGCTAGGCTACAAAAATCCTTCGAATGAAATGTTTTTATTGGTGCGTAGGAGAGAGAGAAAGATATGAACTCAAATACTGGTTATGATTGTCTATCAAGGGCAAAGATTGAAGATGTAGAAACACTGAAGTTTAAATTGTTCAATTTTTGAGTTTTAATTTTTTTTCTTTTATCTAATAATTTTCTTTTTAAAAATCAGCTGTGTCTGGACACATATTCTAGGCCAGGACAAGGCAACCGTTTGTAATGTTCCGACTAATCATTCAGTGTTCCAACAGTATACATATTTTTATACAAATCAAGATCAATATACCTGTTTTACAATATATTTTATATAGTAATATATCTAAATCTAATCTAATCTAAACTTATTTATAAATGAAACTGTGTCTGTGTGTCCATTACCTATAGACTCCGAAACGGCTGAACCGATTTTCTTGAAAATTTACACAGTTGTACTATAAGCGTCTGCGAGTGTTCTTAGCTAGGTTTTGTGTCAAGGTACCCCCAATAAATATCGAAAATCGATAATCGAAAGAAATCGGGTTATAGAAGGAGTGGTCCGATTTTAATCAAATTTGATATGCTCATAGACAAAGACATAAGAAATGATCTTCAGAAGTTTCAACATTGCAGTTCTTACAATAGTGCAGAAAATCGATAATATATATATATATATATAAAAGGCAAGATGTTTGTGTGTGTGCCTGTTTATCTGCATGTATGTCTATTTTTTTCAGCCCTTTTATTTTAGTTTTTGCTTTGGGTTTGGCTATAAGTAGGTATAACTGTAGTTCTTAGTCTCAGCCATGATACCATTTACTCAGAGGACTTCTTTAGCCTTCAAAATTCAGCTTACGACAAATAAAAAACTTATTTGATATCGATACCAGGAAATCAAAATCTGACTTACATCCATTCATTTTTCTTTCAGTCGACGGTTTCGTTTTAACTGCTAGTCATTATCAAATTTAAAGTAGCACTGATTGGTGATAAGATGGCAGATTTTTATTATTTTAATTCAATAATATATAGCCACATTAATAGAAATAAACTGTTATTAAAAGGTTTTTTAAGTTTTTATTATTAATGGAAGCTTTGCCCTTGCATGGCTCAATATCATTAACTTGTTACTTTGAGTTGTAATAGTTATTGGTTTTATAAATTCATGATGTCATTTGTGGCTGTATGCCATGGGAAATTGCTTGTTATACCATGTATGGCACATGTGCCGTAGGTTCCCTGACCCCCATGTTCATGGCAATCTTATTTAGTTTCCATATTTTTTGTTTGTGTTTTTATCATTGTTGTTTTAAAGTATCCCACATTGTGACAACGGAAGATTTGCCAATAAAGGTGAAATGTTGAAAGACCATGAACCTAAATTTACCTCAGATGTACAAAAATATCAAACCACTTTCAGACTCGTTACATGTTTTTTTTTTTTGCTTTTTTTTTGTTTTTTTGTTTGTTATTAAGTATCACTCATTCTGATGATAGAAGATTTGCCAAAATAAAGGAAATGTTGAAAGAAAAAGTTGGACACAAATTTATGTGTGTGTCAAACAGAACCATCTAACAATTGTCAATGACATTTAAAAGATAGAAAGAAAAAAAAAAAAATAAAAAAAAAAAAGAAAATTTGTTAGATTTTTTCTCAGACAATATTTCTATTTATTGATTTTTATAATTACAAGTGCTTAAAATTTCTCTCCCTCACTGAGCATCTTTAAATATTGAGAAATCGGAGAACAGAGTATGAATTCCTGTCAAGTTTGTGACATTCGCTCACATGTAAACATCCCCAAGAAAAATATAAATCCACCTCCTCCTGTCTATGGGTTAAATGGTTATTAAAAGGTTTTAACTGGAAACAACTATTGCTTTCTTTTGTGCCAATGTTCAAAGAGTCTGAGCTCCAGGACCATGGATTAGTTTTAAATGCTGGGCTATACTGCTAGTCTTATATACTTATAAGTCTACCATTTTTCCTGGCTTTGAATATTGCTGCCACATCTGTTCTGGTGATCTTGCTATATATTTAGAGAAAAATAAAAATGAAGAAAAACCAAAACATATAAATTCATCTGTAAATTTATATTAAAAATATTAGGTTCATAAAAATAACAAATTAAACAATTAAAAGTGAGTCAAATAATGATAACCTATTTTGAATTTTCTTTGCAATTATTATCTTAATACAATGGGTTTTGCACTATAATATCATCCAAAAGTTTGCCGTTACCCTTGCAAACATTTTAAGAGTAAAATAGATTTAATAAGATTCTTAAATCCTCTGGATTTATAAGATTCATACTTTCTTTGGTTTAGTTAACTCCTAAGCTAAGATACTGAAACTATTTTGCACTAGCGGTATAGCCCCGGCATTGCTTGGGTGTAATGAAAGCTTTAAAACTAATCCAAGATCCTGGAGCTCAGACTCTTTGGATGTTGGCACGAAAGACTAAAAAGCAATAATTGTTTCCAGTTAAAGTGAAACTGTAGACTAAAAGAAAAATCAATGGATGTAAGTCAAATTTTGATTTCCTGGTATCAACATCAAATTTTCTGCACTATTGTAAGAACTGCAACCTTAAAACTTCTGAATATCATTTCTTATGTCTTTGTCTATGAGTGTATAAAATTTGATTAAAATCGGACCACTCCTTCTATAACCCGATTTTTTCGATTATCGATTTTCAATATTTATCAGGGGTACCTCGACACAAAACCTAGCTAAGAACACGCGCAGATGCTTATAGTATAACTGTAAATTTTCAAGAAATTTGGTTCAGCCGTTTCGGAGTCTATAGGTAACACACACACACACACACACACACAGACAAAGTTCCATTTATAAATAAGTTTAGATAGATAAGTCTACCATTTTTACTGGCTTTGAATATTGCTGCCACATCTGTTCTTGCTATATATTTAGAGATTCTTGGTAAAATCCAAAGAAGAATTTACAAGGTTACTTGCCCTAACCGGAAAAAAAAAACTAACCAACAACTATATTCCTGTTACTTGACTCAAAGAGTTGTGAGTTCAATACCAGGCTACAGCAGTGGTGAACAAGTAACTTGCAGGGTTAGAGAGAGATAACTAATGACTTCCAATTGTGGCATTACTACTACGCAAGGAATGAGAATGATATACCTCAGTGATTGTAATAAAGTGTTTGGTTTTCTGACACTCTTTGTAGTAATAAAAAAAAAGAAGCAGATCCCATCTCCCCACTCACTCGTATCCATCTACTACAATAAAATAAATGCTTTTAGTGTTAAAACTGAATTAGTCAAACAAATATTCATAAGCTTCTACACGGCAAGTTATTTTCAGCATAGTACTCATCATAATTTTTGAATGGTTTATCAATATGACTCGTTTTGTGGCTAATAAGATCTGCGTCAGGGAGACATACTCTGCCCCAATCATCATATGTATATTGTTAGATGTATCTTCTTCTTCTTCTATGTGCCCTGTCCTTTCAGGACGTAGGCGATCATGGCTTTTCACATCTCCCTATCCCTGGT
Source organism: Ascarosepion bandense (assembly GCA_037127315.1). Classification (NCBI taxonomy): domain Eukaryota; kingdom Metazoa; phylum Mollusca; class Cephalopoda; order Sepiida; family Sepiidae; genus Ascarosepion; species Ascarosepion bandense. Next base: position 1,299,069 of record JBBBDQ010000909.1, on the reverse strand, counting down.
GGCTCTTAACACGCTTTCTCCTGTTACACCATGCAACCCTCGTTCTGTCATCCACTAGCTTAAGCCCATAAATCTAGATAGAATATAAATGTATAGAAACTATCATGGCCACAAAATGAGGGATCAGTTTATATATTGATTATAATAGATTTGATCCCCCACTTTATATCCACATTATAATTTCTTATAAACAGTTGGCATATATATTCTTCTATGTGCCCTGTCCCTTCAGGACGTAGGCGATCATGACTTTCCATGTTTCTCTATCCCTGGTGGCTCTTAAAACGCTTTCTCCTGTTACACCATGCAGCCCTCATTCTGTCATCCACCTGATCAGGTTCTTCAAATATGTTATCCACTGCTTTCCTCTGTATCTTTTTCTCTCTATCTGGCCTGTTAGTGTTAGGTTCTCCAAGCCCTCCTCCCTCATTGCATGTCCCAGGAACTTTAGGTGTCTCTTCTTGATGCTCACTATTAATTTCTTTTTCGTTTCCATCCTTTCCAAAATCTCATCATTGCTCACATGCTCGATCAATGATATTCACAGCATCCTTCTGTAGAACCACATTTCAGTTGCTTCAAGTTTTTCCTTCGTCTTCGAAGATACTGTCCAACATTCACTGCCATATTGAAGAACCAACATCACATAGCAATCCAGTACTCTCTTCTTTACTTCTAGCGAAATTGTCCTGTTTCTTAATACTTTATTCAACTTCTGGAATGCTTCCTTCACCATGCCAATTCAGCTTTGGATCTCTGCGTCACACTTTTTGTCTTCTGTTAGAACACTTCCCAGGCATTTAAATTTTTGTAGATGTATAGATGTATACATGTAGATGTATTTAAATTTTTGTTAGATGTATCGATCAATGATTTCCTCATTCCTAGCTGCACACATGACATTTACCCAAGTCATTGCTTGTTCTTGGAAAATATAAGTGCCTTCATGCATTGCATTCTTTCATTTATTTTAATCACAAGCCACAGTTCCACCACTCAGGATATTTCTTTAGTTTTTGTTTTTTTAATCAGTATCACCCCATGCAAAGCAATAAAGCCACCAAGACACAAGGAGTTACAGGGTGTGGAATAATTAGAAACATAAACATTAATAACTAGCAGCTGTGAATGCAATGAATTCAACTGGAATTTGAACTCGGCTCCCCAATTTCTCATTCTGAGCCGATATCCACAGCACCCACAATGCACATCCGTCTAGTACTGTCCTTAAATTCAAAAAGTCTAAGTACCATAGCAAAGAGCTCATCTGAACAATCACCATGAAAGTAATTAGAGAGGCAACCTCACAGTAGTAGAAAAGTGACTGAAGATGAACCCTCAGATTAGGACTGATAAAATTGCGGATTCTTCTTTGGATTTTATCAAAAAGCTCAAGGTAAATAGCTGGGGCAAGGGAAGATTTATGGCAGCAATATCTAAGTATGAATGTACAGTAGATATATAGATATGTATGATAGATTTTGGAGAGAGAAAGTCTTGCACAATACAGTGAACCAACTTTGTTAGCAGCTGACCTAGCAATAGATTTGATTTTTGTTTGTTTCAAGGCTTAACGACCTATCAATCCTTACGGGATCATTTAAGGTCATAACCAATGATTTTTGGCTAAGGTTATTTTATTTTTTTACAACATTTTTCTTTTCGAGTATCAAGATTCATTGGGATTTGTTTTTAAGAGCAGGGTCTCCAAGTCCTATCCGTGTTATTTAACCCATAACTGGAGGGAAGGGACAGATTAATACCTTTCCCAAGGGTACCAGTGCTTAAGTGAATGCAGGATATTCAACTGGAATTCAAATTTGGCTCACTGATTTCTCTTTTCGAGCCGATATCCACTGCATCACAACACACATCCGTCACTATGCGCTTACAGCACCTGGTATTCCCAAGTAGTCACCCATCTAAGTACTGACCAGGCTCAACGTTGCTTAATTTTGGTAATCGAGTGAGAACCTGTGTATTCAACGTGATATGGCCGTAAGCACGCACATCCGTCACTAAACGCTTACAGCCCCTGGTATTCCAAGCGGTCACCCCTCTAAGTACTGACCAGGCTCAACATTGCTTAACTTCGGTGATCGAGCGAGAACTGGTGTATTCAATGTGATAGGCCGTAAGCCAATGGATTTGATATCGTCTTTCCAATTGATGTTAGTTGAATACATGTATAAATATATATAGAAGATCCTATGAAATGAAAATGAAGAAAACTGTGTTTCCTAACAGGAATTGGACCCATATTCTCTTTGGCACATCATTTTTTAGTAGGTGTTCTTCATCTAGGCAAACTGATATTGACTTCACTGTTTAAGAAAATAAAAACTGGAAAAAATATGTGGATGCCAACTCAAACATAGGTACTCACTAAAAATCTCTTTGTAAAAAACCATTTTTAAAAATTAGAACAGATTTTACACTATTGTCAGAGACGTTCATTCCAAAAAGAAAAAAAGATTCCGTATATAGAAACCCATAAAATCTGTCACAAAAGAAAATTGGAATACTGTAGAGAGTGAATAAAATGAACAGAAATTAATAAAATGAAACAAAATAAGAGAAAAGTTAATTTAAAAAGTGAAAAACTAAACTAAATGTGAAATCCAATTATTCTGTCATTCAAGTCAAATATCTTCTTTTAGTTGAGATGAAAAATGAGACATGAAATTTTAACGTACCTATCAAAGGAAGGGAGTACAAAGAAAACGTTATCAAAGAGAGATGAATAAAAGAAGGTATTGAAGAGGAATACAGTAAAGAAAGGCAGAGAAAAAGAGAAGTGAGAAAAAAGGAAGAGATAAAAAGAAAAGTGAGAAAAAGAAAAGAGAGAAAAAGAAAAGAGAGAAAAAGAAAAGGGAGAAAAAGAAAAGGGAGAAAAAGAAAAGGGAGAAAAAGAAAAGAGATAAAAAGAAAAGTGAGAAAAAGAAAAGAGATAAAAAGAAAAGAGATAAAAAGAAAAGGGAGAAAAAGAAAAGAGATAAAAAGAAAAGTGAGAAAAAAGAAAAGAGATAAAAAGAAAAGAGATAAAAAGAAAAGAGATAAAAAGAAAAGTAAAAAGAAAAGTGAGAAAAAGAAAAGTGAGAAAAGAAAAGAGATAAAAAGAAAAGAGATAAAAAGAAAAGAGATAAAAAGAAAAGGGAGAAAAAAATAAGAAAAAGAAAAGTGAGAAAAGAAAAGTGAGAAAAGAAAAGGAGAAAAGAAAAGTGAGAAACAGATAAGAGAGAAGAAACACAGCAAATCTATGAAATGATTTTTAAAATAGGAAAGAAGAGGAAGATTAATAAAAGAGTGCTGAAAGGGGGACTGAGAAGAAAAGTCAAAATTTATAAAGAAAAAAAAAGAAAGAAAGTAGGAAACTAGAGAAATGAGAAAGGCAAAGTAAACACAGAGAAGAGAAAGAGAGAGAAGAGAGAGGGAAAGGAGAGAAGAATTTTTCCATTTACATTTGTAAAATAGTCAAATTTTTAAAGTAAAACAAATGCAATTGGGTGTAGGAGGTAAAGAAACTGTGACAAAATAGGTAGATAAAAAGCAAAGAATGAGAAAGAAAGGAGAGAGAAAAAGTTGAAGGCTAGAAGAGAGAAAGAGAGAGAGAAAGGGAAGGGAAGAAAAAGAGGGAAAGGAGAGAGAAAAAGTTGAAGGTTAGGAGAGAGAAAGAGAGAGAGGGAAAGGGAAGGGAAGAAAAAGAGGGAAAGGAGAGAGAAAGAGTTGAAGGTTAGAGAGAGAAAGAGAGAGAAAGGGAAGGGGAGAAAGAGAGGGAAAGGAGAGAAAGAAAGAAAGAGAAAGAAGAGGGAGAGGGAAAGGCAGGGAAAAAGGAAGGAGTGGAAGAGAAAGGGAAGAGAGGTGGGGAGAGAGAGAGAGAAAGAAAGAGTAAAAAAGAGTAGAAAGAAAGAGAGACAAAGCTGAAGATTAGGAAAGAGAGACAAAAAGAGGCGAGTGCGAAAGAGGAGAGATATAGAGAGAAAGAGGAAAAAGAATACTGAAGATTAGGATTGAGAGAAAATGAGGAAGTTGATGGTTAATAGAGAGAGAGAGAGAGAGAGAGAGAGAGAGAGAGAATTTTCTGCAGAAAATCAATAACAGGATGCGGTTTTCCGCCAATACAGCAAGAGATTTCCTAAATCAATTAAGATCAATAAATATAAGTAAAAGAAAAAAATCCAAAGTTAAAACTCAGCACCAACATTAGTGTGTATGTATTTTTGTATGCGTGCGTGTGCATACGTTAACACGTATGAGTGGAGATGCGGGGGAGGAAGGGATAAAAGCTGAGGTGGGTTGGTGTGTGCTGGCACAAATCTGGTAAAAACACTGGATTGCTGACAGGATTTAGATGGATAGAATTTGTTCAAAACGTGCAAAGCCACAACTCCCTCTTGGTGGATGAGTCTCAAACCAGATTACGATACTGTAAAGACTGGTAACAGGAACTCTGTGTGTGTGTGTGTGTGTGTGTGTGTGTCTTTCTCTCTTATTTGATTTCCTCTTTTTTTTAACGCAAATTAAATAGATCCAGGATTATAACAAATAAGGTCACTTTGTATTGGTTGGACATTGCTTCCAAAATCATCAGGAAATTTTCTTAATTTATTTGATCTTAATATTTAACAACATCCTACCTCCCTCAACACCCTTTAACAAATATGCATTATGGCTTTTTACAGAGGTCATTTCCTTGTTCTATGAATTGTGATGATTGCTTACAAAAGCTTGTAGAGTAGTCACCTCATTGCCATCTTCACAGAATGGCTGCTATCCAAGGCTAGAAAGTCCAGTTTATTTTGCTATTTAATCCTTAACTGAGATTTAAAAATATAGTTATACAAAATTCAAAAGAGTAAAAAAGTGACCAGTTTAAAGCATGTAACAATATGGCCAACAGAATACACATTCCACTGATTTGTGCAATTGACTATGTATTATAAGGAAATTAAAACCTAATCTCACTGTCACCAATAGAAAATCCCTAAAATTCCTCTCTGTTTATACTGTGTGTGTGCATGTGTATATACATATATGTACTTTGAGTGGACAAAATAATAAAAACATGTTGAAACTTCAAACAAATTTCTTTCAGTATGGAGTAGGACGCCTTTAGCAGTAATTACATCTTGAATTCTGCATGGGATTGACTCAAAGAAAGTTTTAATTGTTTCCAGCGAAAATTTTATCCATTCTTCAGCTAAAACAGTTTCCAATTCTTTCAATGATGATGGTGGAAATTATTGACTCTTCACTAGTTTTTCTAAAATGAACCATAAATGTTCAATGATGTTGAGATCTGGGGACTGTGGTTGCCAGATAAGATGTTCTACTTCAATAGAATGTTCTTCGTGCTGTTCAGCTACAATTTTAGCAGTATGAATGAATTAGTGCATTAACATCCTGAAACAGTTCCTGAACCATAGAAGGAAATTGGTCAATTAAAATTCTTAAATAGTGCTGACTGCTGCTTTTAATAAACTTATTTAAATAATATCTGTTAAAAAAAAAAAAAAGGTACTACTAATAGTATATTACCAAACATGAAAATAGTCAAGCTTTTGACAGCTTAATAAAATTTCCCAAATTATACTATGATAGTACTAGGTGTTTCCATTATTTTGCCCATCCCCTGTGTATATATAGATGTGTGTGCATGTACAAATTCAGATATAAATATATTTATAAAGACAATATAAATAAAACATAAAGAGGTCTCTTACAAACAATTCCTTCAAAGCATTATATATATATATATATATATATATATATATATATATATTCAGTGTATCGAGGCAACAAATAATTTTCTAAACATATACTGTTAAATATAAGAGACAATGAATGTCTATTATGTTTAATTGTGAGCCGTTCTAAACGTCGTATTTTGGCTTTAATTTCAGTTGAAAATAACAGCTTCATGAAACTTCGAAGTTGGTATAACTCTGCTCAGTTAATTGTATTAAACAAAAAAACAAAAAAAAACAAAAACCAATGGCTTTACATCTCTTAGCTGGGTTAAAATAATATATACTAACTCATAAATAAAATTGTTTGCTATATTGAAAAGTCAAACGTCCAATAATGGTCATGATTCTTACAACAAATTTACACTTGCAAAATGACTTTCATTAAAAAAAAAAAGTAAAGAAATAAAAGCCCTTGATTTCATTTTTATTTTTGCAAAATGACACAGGGATTTACAAAGATTTTGATATTAAGACTTTTCTCATATTTGTATTTTGTCTATTAGACAAATAACTTGTTATTATTCTTTTCCTCTCCCACTTCATTTTTCCCTCTCTCTCTCCTCTACCTTCTTTTTCCTCCCCTTTACCTTCTTTTCCCTCTCCCCATCATCATCATCATCATCATCATCATCAATTTCTCTTGTATACTCATTTCTTTCTGGGTCCCAACCAGAGACCTAAGGTCAGAAATGGCATATTTTCTGCTGATAATTTTTCATAAAAATCTAATCTAAACTTATTTATAAATGAAAACTTTGTCTGTGTGTGTGTGTGTGTGTGTGTGTGTGTGTGTGTGTGTGTGTGTGTCCCCGTTACCTATAGACTCCAAAAAAATTGATTTTCTTGATAAATCTACACAGTTGTACTATAAGCGTCTGTGAGTGTTTTTAGCTAGGTTTTGTGTCGAAGTACCCCCGATAAATATCGAAAATCAAAAAAAATCAGGGTTATAGAAGGAGTGGTCCGATATTAATCAAATTTGATACACTCATAGACAAAGACATAAGAAATAGTATTCAGAAGTTACAAGGTTGCAGTAGAAAATCGATAATATATATATATATATATATATATATATATATAAGGCAAGATGTTTGTGTGTGTCTGTTTATCTGTTTGTATGTCCTTTATACAAATCCACAATTTTTATCCGATTCTCACCAAACTTCACATAAATATCCTTTAGGTTGAGTCTGAGCTCCAGGACCATGGATTAGTTTTAAAGCTTTCATTACATCTGAACACCAGGTTATACTGCTAGTATATATATATATATATATATATATATACACATACTAGGTGCGACTGGTAAATTGTCGCAATTATTTTATTATTTCAAATATTCTTTAGGCTGAGTCTGAGCTCCAGGACCATGGATTAGTTTTAAAGCTTTCATTACACCCGAGCAACGCCAGGCTATACTGCTAGTTAAAAATAAAACAACCTAAGATCTCGCACATTTTATATAGGTAAAACCCTTCATAATGTGTGAGCTGTACTTGGAGAACAATTTTTTTTCTATTTCATGAAGGCATGAGCTTCCAGGAATCGCATGAGTCTATTGGAAACTTTTCCAGTCACACCGAGGACCTCAGTCACACGTGGAAGTATTGATGTCTTCATCTGACACATTTTTGAGATTTCCACTTCGAGATCCTTGTGTTCTAATAGATTTTTGAAGATCTTAAAGACACATTAAAATCTACAGGAACTTCCAAGTCAATAAGAAAGCATATTCTGTTCTTGTGGTTGTTGATCACCATGTGTGGGAGGCTTACGGCCATTAAATACACCGGTTCTTGCTCGATCACCGAAGTTAAGCAACGTTGAACCTGGTCAGTACTTAGATGGATGACCGCCTGGGAATACCAGGTGCTGTAAGTGTTTAGTGATGGATGTGCGTGCTTATGGCCATATCATGTTGAATACACAGGTTCTTGCTCAATCACCAAAGTTAAGCAACGTTGAGCCTGGTCAGTACTTAGATGGGTGACCACTTGAGAATACCAGGTGCTGTACGTGTTTAGTGACGGATGTGCGTTGTGGTGCAGTGGATATCAGCTCGGAAAGAAAAATCGGTGAGCCGAGTTCGAATTCCAGTTGAATACCCTGAATTCACTTAAGTACTGGTACCCCTGGGAAAGGTATTAATCTGTCTCTTCCCTCCAGTTATGGGTTAAATAACAAGGGTAGGACTTGGGGACCCTGACCTTAAAAACAAATCCCAATGAATTTTGGTACTCGAAAAAGTAAACAGTATTACTAGACACAAAACTTATTTAAAAAACCAACAATAAATTGTTGAAAGAAAAAGGTATTACCAATAATAAATAAATAAAATTTAGTTGGCAATAAATGACCTGCTGAGGTTGATATGCCATAAAAAAAACAACCAACCATGTGTGGGTGATTAGTTTTGATTGTTTTGTCTGCGTGCATTGTAAAGTCCCATAAAATTGTTCCAGGTCCTATTTCTGCAACCGAGCCTGGGTGACGTTTATACCAGTTTCTTGCAATTTCCTTCCTGTAAAAAATATCTTCAAAGATACCTTACAATCTGAAGGGATTGCCATGTCAATAAGAATGCACGTTCTGTTTTTGTGGTCTTTGATCACGTTGTCTGAGTGATTAGTTTTGATTGTTCTGTATATGAGTATTGTAAAGTCCCATAAAATTGTTACAGATCCTATCTCTGTGACCGAGCCGGGGTGACGTTTATACCAGTTTCTTGCAGTTTCATCTTCGTAAAAGTTGCAGATTTTCCAGTGCAGATATTGGACCACCCTTTCATGCTGAATTTTATATTTGGTTGATGCTAATATCAGGCAACCTGATACAAGGCAGTCAATTATTTCTGGATATTCATTACAGAATCTGCATTTCAGGTTAACACAATTTTTCGGTATATTGGCTTCGTAATTTATAGATAGATGATGTGCGTTGTAGTGCAGTGGATATTGACTCAGAATGAGAAATTGGACATCCGAGTTCAAATCCCAGTCGATTTCACTGTATTCACTTATGCACAAATACCATTGGAAAGGTATTAATTTGTCTCTTCCCTCTAGCTATGGGTTAAATAGCAGGACAGATTGGGTTCTATAGCTTTGGTTGGAAAACAGTCTGCCACAAAAGGTAATGGCAATCTACTGCAGGAAAATCTTCTGTCCAGCCAGTCATGTTTTTTATTCAAAACATGATTGCCCAAGTGTGTATCATGTATGGCACTTAACCGCCTGACTAAATTTATAGTTATCGAGCATTGGTCTTGTGCAGCCGGAACAATTATACTGGCATCTACATGTAGTAAATTAAAAAA
>JBBBDQ010000909.1:1182500-1285000 GCA_037127315.1 Ascarosepion bandense | reverse complement strand
TTTAATTCAAAAACTTTTTTTTTAAATTTTAAGCTTTGAGTCATTTCATCCGAAGCAAGGTGATAAAGCCACTAAAGTGCAAAAGGTTACCAAGTGTTAGAGAATAAGGGGAAGAAAAAAAGACTATTACGGAAAGAGAATAAAAAAAAATAAAGAAATTAAGAAAATAGAAGATAACGATTATATTTAAATTTTTGAATATCAAAGTTGACTATAAAGCAAGGAGCCAGAAGAGAGTTCCACAAGTGAGAAGTGCAAGATAAGAAACTGACTTATAAAACTTATGGTTACGTCTAGCCATTTCAACTGTAAAATGGTAAAACCTTGCTGGTAATCTAATCAGTCAGTCATTCATGATACACGCTTGGGTGATTATGTCTCGAAAGAGACATGACTGACTGGGCAGAAGATTATTTCGCAGTAGGTTGCCATTACTTTCTGTGGTAGACTGGTTGCCAGCCAAGGCTATAGAACCCAATCTGTTCTGTTATTTAACCCATAACTGGAGAGAAGAGACAAATTAATACCTTTCCCAAGGGGTATTTGTGTGTAAGTGAATGCAATGAATTTAACTGAAATTTGAACTGGTATTTGAATTTAATATTGTGTGCACAGAGGTAAGTAATATTTATTTTGAATAATACAAAAATGTGGTACAAGTCCAAAAGTGGGTATAGAGGAAGGCTGGTCTTCAAGATAGCCACAATTACTGACCTAAACATACCACAGTATTCCCTACACCAAAACACATTCTAACTATATCCACCATAATACTTCAAGTCTCTTTATACTTCTTAATAGTTCCCATCCGTACAATTTGTCTGGTTAGATGGGCAGGATGCTAAAATAACTTTTGAAAATGAAACACCAATGAATATTTCCAATGATTATAATTTTGTATACAGTACAATAGAGGAAAGAAATATTTATTTTGCTGTAAGACAAAAATTTGACACAAAGCCGGGGGGGGGGGGGGTGCATCTTCAAGATAGCAATAATTGGGAGTCAAATTACGGATGGCAGAAGGGAAGAAAGTAGACAGACTAATATATGGCTGATGAAAAAGAAAGAAAGAAAGAAAGGAACAGTCAAGAGATATCTGCTAAAATCAAGAATTAAATTAAAGAAAACCAATTAAACATGAAAAGCTTAAAATTTAAAATTAGGCAGAAAAAAAAAAATTAAAAAAAAAAAGGCTTCATTGAACAGGTGTAGAAGCTCATCCCTTGTTCCCTGTTTAGGATGTGGTTTCCGGCTTTCTCTTTTCCAATCTTCTCACTTTGGTTTTTTTATTTTTTTTTTCAATTGGAATAGATAGATCTATCGCCTGGTTCACACTCCACCCATGTCTATTGAACAGGTTAAGAGGCTCATTCCTTGTTCCCTGTTTAGGATGTGGTTTCCGGCTTTCTCTTTTCCAATCTTCTCACTTTGGTTTTTTTATTTTTTTTTTCAATTGGAATAGATAGATCTATCGCCTGGTTCACACTCCACCCACGTCTTTTGAACAGGTGAAGAGGCTCATCCCTTGTTCCCTGTTTAGGATGTGGTTTCCGGCTTTCTCTTTTCCAATCTTCTCACTTTGGTTTTTTTATTTTTTTTTTCAATTGGAATAGATAGATCTATCGCCTGGTTCACACTCCACCCATGTCTATTGAACAGGTTAAGAGGCTCATCCCTTGTTCCCTGTTTAGGGTGTGGTTTCCAGTTTTCTCTTTTCCAATCTTCTCACTATTACCTAGCCTCCTGCGCATCAGTGGCGTTATCACCTTGCTCGGAGTGATACGATTAAAAAAAAAAAAAAAAATTCAGGCAGTCAGTTAAGTGCCATACGTGATATACGCTTGGGCGATCATGTCTTGAAAGAGACATGACTGACTGGGCAGAAGATTATCCCGCAGTAGGTTGCCATTCCTTTCTGTGGTAGACTGGTTGCCGACCAAGGCTACAGAACCCAATCTGTTCTGTTATTTAACCCATAATTAGGGGGAAGAGACGGATTAATACCTTTCTCAAGGGTATCTGCGTGTAAGTGAATGCAAGGAATACGACTGGAATTTGAACTCGGCTTCCGAGCCGATACTCACTGCACCACGACACACATCACAGTATTCCTTGCACCAAAGCAACACATTCTTACTTTCTATTTTACTTCAAAGTTTCTACATCTGGGTGGAAGGTGAGGGTGGGTAACAACACAAAAAAAAAAAAATCAATAAAAATAAAATGAATACCATAGAAGAAAGTTCAGAAAAAATTAAAAAGAAAGTATTTATAGAAATGGCACAACTACATTACGGCAATGAGAATGAGCTGGAGCTAAAAAGCAATAAAATTACAGATTCTTTTTGTATTATATTAAAAATCTCTAAATAAATAGAAGAATCACACTAGTAACACGATGTAATACTAACATAATACTAACTAGTAACACTATGTAATACTAACATAATACTAACTAGTAACACTATGTAATACTAGCATAAAAAATGTTTATTTTTCAAAAAAGATTTAAAGATTTCAAAGAAATTTAACACATAAATTAATTTTTATTTAAAGATATCTTTAAACATTTTAAAAAGAATGAAAGCTTGTATTTTCAAAATATCTCAAAATAATTAATAATTTAATTTTTTTAAATTTTAAATGTTTTTGTACTATAAGCGTCTGCGAGTGTTCTTAGCTAGGTTTTGTGTCGAGGTACCCCAATAAATATTGAAAATCGATAATCGAAAAAAATCGCCTTATAGAAGGAGTGGTCCGACTTTAATCAAATTTGATACCCTCATAGACAAAGACATAAGAAACGATATTCAGAAGTTTCAAGGTTGCAATTCTTACAAAAGTGCAGAAAATCGATAACATATATATAAGGCAAGATGTTTGTGTGTGTGTCTGTTTATCTGTCTGTATGTCCTTTATATAAATCCACAATTTTTATTCGATTCTCACCAAACTTCACATAAATATTCTTTAGGCTGAGTCTGAGCTCCAGGACCATGGATTAGTTTTAAAGCTTTCATTACACCCGAGCATCGCCGGGTTATACTGCTAGTATAAAATACATGAAATATCCTAATCTAAAACTGTATATTTAAAAAGGCTTTATATTGAATAAAATACTGATAGAATATAGAAAGATAAAATAATTTTTAAAAATTATGAATTAAATGAATCAAAAAGTAAATACACAGTGTTTAAGTGTATGTATGTATTTGTGTGAGCATGTAACTGTGCAGGCATCTTTTTTTTTTTTAAATCATTGTCGACTCAAGGCAATAAAGCTACTAAGATGTAACTGAGTGTGGGAGAATGTGAGGGGAAAAACAACACTATTAAGGAGAGTGAACAAGTGGAAGTGTGCATGTATATAAATATGTATATGCATGTAAATGCCAATATGGTTATATACATGCAAGTGTCATTGTGTATACTTGCCTGTGAGCATCAGAATGTATATATGTGCTTAAATGCATGTATACATACTAGTGTCAGTGTATGTATAATGTGTGTGCGAATGCCAGTGTGGTATATAAAAATGCATATGCCAGAATATATATATATATATATATATATATATTGGAATATCTGTGTGCGTGTCTAAGCGCTGATTAACCAAAGAGAATGGAGTGTCTTTAAATCAGTCGTGAAAATCAGAAAAGTGGAAATGCATGTAATTTCCGTTTCTCACTGCTTGAAAGACGTCAGTAAGGTAACTGGAGAGTGGGCATGCAGGGGGGGGGGGGAAGAGAGAGAGAAAAAGAAAGAAAGATGGAAAGGGGGAGATCAATATTCTTGCAATCAAAAATTAGCCAACCCGATTATACAGCTGTATAAGCAGAGGAAATCAGGATTTAGACATTTCCTTCCTTACTTCCCTGGCCTGCTGTGCTCATCAGTTTAGGCACATCATGAGGATTCTATCAAGGGGCATTTTTAGTTCCAAATATATATCTATATATCTATATACATACACTACCGGCCATAGTTATTCGGCCGCCCCAGTTTTTTAAAGAAAATAATGTATTTCATACTATTTTTAGAATTTATTGCCAAGTGGATAATTCTAAATGAAAATAGAATGGTTCTTTTGTTATTATTACTTTGCAAAATTTTACAAGGCAAGGAAGCACAGATACACTCGTCCGAATCACCCTAAATTTTCTTCATTCTTTCATTGATGAAACTGCAGTATGGGTAATTATTAAATATTTATAAATTCATTTGATGCACATGTTATTGTGCAGTATTAACAAAAGAACCATTCCATTTAATTTACAATGAGTCACTTGGCAATAAATACTAAAAAATAGTATGAAATACATCATTTTTTTAAACGCTGGGATGGCCTAATAATTATGGCTGGTAGTGTACATATATACGTATGGATTAAGCATGTGCAACAGTTAAAAGTAAGAACTAGCTTCCAACTGTATTCTATCTTAGATTTCTGAAAAGAATGATAGTAAATGTTCTGCACACTACCAACCATAATTATTAGGCTACCCCAGTGTTTTAAACAAATGATGTATTTCATACTATTTTTTAGTATTTATTGCCAAGTAAATAATTGTAAATGAAACCAGAATGGTTCTTTTGTTAATATTTCACAATAATGTGTGCATTAAATAAATTTATAGATATTTAAGTATTACCTATATTGCAGTTTCACCAATGAAAAAATGAAAAACATTTAGGATGATTCAGATGAGCTCATCTTTGCTTCCTAGACTTGTAAAATTTTGCAAAGTAATAATAACAAAAGAGCCATTTTATTTTCACTTAGAATTATCTATTTTGCAATAAATACTAAAAATAGTATGAAATACATCATTTCTTTTAAACAACTGGGTTAGCCTAATAATTATGGCGGTAGAGTACCTTTAAAATAACCATGGTAAACTAATGGAAAACAGTGGAAACAGTTTTTAATAGCTATCTTGATTATGCTATTATTTTCTCTTTGAGTTACACTACTGGCTATAATTATTAGGCAACCCCTACTATTTTTTTAGTATTTATTGCCAAGTGACTAATTGTAAATGAAAATAGAATGGTTCTTTTTTTTATTTTTTTTATTTTTTTTTCTTTAATCATATCACCCCAAGCAAGGCGGTAATGCCACTGATGTGTAGGGGGCTACATAATTATTAGACAACCCCAGTTTTTAAAAGAAATGATGTATTTCATACTATTTTTTAGTATTTATTGCCAAGTGACTAATTGTAAATGAAAATAGAATGGTTCTTTTTTTATTTTTTATTTTTTTTTTTTAATCATATCACCTCAAGCAAGGTGGTAATGCCACTGATGTGCAGGGGGCTACATAATTATTAGACAACCCCAGTTTTTAAAAGAAATGATGTATTTTATACTATTTTTTAGTATTTATTGCCAAGTGACTAATTATAAATGAAAATAGAATGGTTCTTTTGTTAATATTGCACAATAACATGTGCGTCAAATGAATTTATAAATATTTAATAATTGTGTGCAGAACATTTACTATCATTAACAAGTCCACAAAGAAATAGCTGAGAGTTTCTGAACTGACCAAAATCTTAAAAAGCAAAAATATGTTTGGTCATTTGGTTAGAGATTAGGAAGTTCAGCAAATAATAGAGAACTTTTAATCAACTTCCTTTCTTTTGCCCAAACAAAAACGCACAGGTTGTGTTAAATTAAATCAATGCACTATATCTGTTTAATTTTTATTACACTTTTTCAATTTTCAAATATATTGGATATTGGAAAAAAAATTATGGATAAACTCTTCAATGCTCATGCTTTCTTCATTAATTTTCAGCTGTCAATTTTGATCCCGATAGACAGCTTATTTGAAAATTAGAAAAATACATTCACCTTGTCAGCTGAGTTAAAGAAAACTTGTTTATATATATATATATATATATATATATATGTGTGTGTGTGTGTGTGTGTGTGTGTGTGTATATACATATGAATAATGTATAAAATATATATAAATGTTATGTATGTGTATATAAATATATATAATATATCCATATGAATATAGAATATATATGAATAATATATATAAATGTTGTGTGTGTATATATATGTAGAAAAATTATTTATATATAGAAAATTATAGTAATATAATTTTTATATGATAGAAATATATAGAAAATTATAGAAATGTAATTTATATATATATAGAAAATTATCTGCTGCCTCGATACACTATATATATATATATATATATGTGTGTGTGTGTGTGTGTGTGTGTGTGTATGTATGTATATACATGAATAAGGTCTAAAATATATATAAATGTTATGTGCATGTATATAAATATATATAATATATACATATGAATATATAATATATATGAATAATATATAACATATATAAATGTTGTGTGTGTGTGTATATATATATAGTGTATCGAGGTAACAGATAATTTTCTAAACAAATACTGTTGAATATAACAGACAATGAATGTCTATTATGCTTAATCATGAGTTGTTCTAAACATCATATTTTGGCTTTAATTTCAGGTGAAAATAAAGACAAAAATTATCCAACATGTGGATATTTTTTTTATTATGCTGGTTCTAAGCTTTCAGCTCACATGAGCCATCTTCAGAGAGGTTACTGGGATGTTAGCATAAAGATATCCACCATCAAAGATAATTTTATCTTGTTGACATACACACACAAATATATATATATATATATATATATATATATATATATATGTGTGTGTGTGTGTGTGTTGAATTGTGATAATGTTTCGTGCCAAGGTTGTTTTTCAGTGTTTTATTGATAAAATTAATTTTGGCAAGCAAGTGGGGGAGGGGGGGTTTAATTGTAAAGTGCTCAATATTGGGGTGGAAATAGAGCATTGTTAAGCAGGAAGAGTTTGTCACTTTAACTGATCTGGTTCATGCCAACTTCAAAGTTTCATGAGGGAACCTTTATGATGTTCTCACTCGTTAAGGCTGGTTTTTGAAGTTGGTATGAACATGTTGTTGAAGTGAAAAACTGTGCGTATATATATATATATATCCTGAAATTAAGATAAAGTGGGCTTGTAAAGAAGAAATGATGTATTCCATAATATTTTTAGTATTTATTGCCAAGTGGATGATTCTAAATGAAAATAGAATGGTTATTTTGTTAATACTATACAATAACATGTGCATCAAATGAAGTGTTCTGGTGTCCAGTTTTTGTGCTCTCTTCCCCATGCTAGTCTCTTCTTATTATTGTCTGGCCGAATTAAAGGCTTTTTGGTTGCCTTGTAAAATTTTGCAAAGTAATAATAACAAAAGAACCATTCTATTTTCATTTAGAATTATCTACTTGGCAATAAATACAAAAAATAGTATAAAATAGATCATTTTTTTATTTTTAAACTGGGGTGGCATAATAATTATGACCAGTCGTGTATATATGACCATTCTAATAAAAAAAGAACTGATTTTGTTAGTGAGGGTCTCAGACTCATAATAGAGCACTATATCGTGCTTTGAGGTAGTACTGGAAGACCCTGTGTCTGTCAACAGGATTTTACACCATGCCACACAAGCAGAACTCAGTTATGGCTGTCAGACAATTTCTGTGACCACATCACTCCTTACATCTGGTCACCCAACTTCCCCGCCCCCAGACTTGCAATCCTTTTGCTTATGTGTGAAGCACAATTGAGCAATATACCAACAAAAATCCTTGCTTGGGAGAAGCAACAGAAGAAGGGGTGTTAAGGGCTACAAGAGATAGGAAGATGTGGAAGGCCATGATTGCATATATCCTGAAGAGACATAGCATATAGAAAAAGATAATATCTGTTAAAATGAGATGTCAGTGTTATTTTCGATTTTGATATTTTAAACGACAATTTATACATCGCACCCTGTGTGTTTATATTTAACGGGGGCGGGTGATTATATATATATATATATATATATATATATATAGAGAGAGAGAGAGAGAGAGAGAGAGAGAGAGAGAGAGAGAGAGAGAGAGAGAGAGAGAGAGATATTTCATTTACAAAATATGTGATACAAAATCCAATTTATTTCCCCTGTCATTTATGACCTAAAAGACTATTTCAATGTAGTCGCCATATTCATCTCTGTTACAGCAATGTCAGTTTTACTGTCTGAAAACAGCTCAATTTTTTTTAACATCCTTAAAATTGCCTATTTCCATGACATCAGCAAAACTGTTAGACAGTTTAATAAAATTTTATATTTTTACCTGTCTGAAGACCATGTGACTCAAATTTTTAACCCTAACCCAAACTTCTGTGTTTGGAATAAAACATTTTTAAAAAAAACTTGCCATGTCAAAATCATGATTTTGCTGATTTTGGCTCCTAATAAATTTCCTACTTAATAAAATATCAATCTGAAAGTTGGTACCACTATAATTTCTTTTATTAATAGACTATTTGTAGATTCTTTTTACCTTTGTTATCATAAAGAGAGACAAAAGTCAAAGTATTGATAAGAGAAACAAGAGAAAGAAAGCTGTGGAGAATCACGATCAAATACATCCGGAAATGAATGGGGAACAAGTGCCATAAAGATAAAGATTAAAGTGGGCTTGTAAAGGAGAAAATATCCTTGAACTTAATAACAGGACAGGAAACTGTGGAGACCCATGATTTAAATGCTATGGGCTTTTCAGATGCTTTTCAGATGATTTACGAAACCTTAAGATGAACAAAGAAACGAAATCAAAGACGATAAAAAAAAGGATTCCATTAGATTTTAATTTTAAATACATTAAGTCAAAATGTGAAAAGGCATCACAATTTATACATTATAAGCAATTTTATTGATACTCAAAAATATACACAACTCAGGATGATTAGTAAGGTAATATGATCTTTATGTAGAAACTAGCATTATGGCCCGGTGTTGCTCAGGTGTAATGAAAGCTTTTAAACTAATCCTCAGAGTCAGCCTAGAGAATATTGTGTGAAGTTTGATGAGAATCTGATAAAAATTGTGGATTTGTATAAAGGATATACAGACAGATAAACAGACACACACAAAGTCTTGCCTTTTTTATATATATATTATCGATTTTCTGCACTATTGTAAGAACTGCAATCTTGAAACTTCTGAATATCGTTTCTTATGTCTTTGTCTATGAGTGTATCAAATTTGACTAAAATCGGACCACTCCTTCTATAACCCGATTTTTTCGATTATCAATTTTCGATATTTATCGGGGGTACCTTGACACAAAACCTAGCTAAGAACACTTGCAGATGCTTATAGTACAACTGTGTAAATTTTCAAGAAAATCCATTCAGCTGTTTAGGAGTCTATAGGTAATGGACACACACACACACATACACACACACAGACAAAGTTCCATTTATAAATAAGTTTAGATTAGATTTAGATATAGTGTATCCAACATTTATTCAACCCTCACCTTCATTTATAACATGAAATTTCTGAAACACATGACAAAAGAAGGCTTGGAAAATTTAATACTCACAAGGTAAAATGAGTTGTGGAAAACAGTGAGAAACACTTTTCAAAATGGTAGTTTAATTAAAAGCTAAAGCAATTTACTAAGATGAAAATCTATATGAATGTTCTTTAAACGCTACATCATCCCAAATAAAATTATATCCAGGTTCTTACAACATTTCACCTTTCTTGGTAGATCTTCTATTAACACCAAGTGGAATATCTGATAACAAAAGTGATAAAAACAAAAGAACTTAAATGAAATTCGCTGAAATGTATATCCAAAACACATATTCAAAAAATAGGCGGACCTGAAGGAGACTATCACCACCTTTAAAGTTATAGTTTTTTCATTTTTTTTTTTTTTACTTTTTTTAGTGCAACCATTTCGATTACACCCTAAATTTTAGAAGAGGGAAGATCAGTTTTTCATACAACGTTATAGTAAATCGATCCTCCATTTTGGAACCACTCACCGGTACAACATTATCATCACCTGTAAATTTGTTGATTATCAATTTTTTTTTTACTTTTTTCAGTGCAATCTTATCTATTAAACCCTAAACTTTCCAATTGACAAAGAAAATTTGGAAAAATTTCAACATTTAAACAATTGGGGGGGTCCAGTTTTTCATACAACCTTATCGTAAATTGATCCTGTGCAATTAACTTTTTTGCTTGTGCATATTCAACAAATGAATCTTTTGCGAAATTTTTGAATAAAGCCCTTCTTGGAGTTTCCAAGGAAGATGTTGTTGTAAGAACTGAAGAAAACTTGAAAAAGACAAAACCAAGACCAACAACTCGTCCCCCAAAAAAATAAAAACACAAAACAAAGCGACCACAATGCGAGTGGTTCAATTCAAAAATGGAGGATCGATTTACTATAACGTTGTATCAGAAACTGAGTGCTCCCTAAGATTGTTTAAATATTGAAATTTTTAGAAATGTTTTTTTGATAATTGGAAACTTTATGTAATAATCAATAAGACTGCGCTGAAAAAAGTAAAAAAAACATGAAAAACAACAAATTTAAAGGTGATGGTAGTCTCCTTCAGGTCTGCCCCCCAAAAAAAAAAGAAAAAAGAAAAAAAAGAAAAAAAGAAAAAAATTAAATTTATAATTAAAAATTCTCAGCCTCCCCTCTCCTTCATGTGCATATGTAATCATATCAGCATAAACTTTTTCCACTTAATTTCTACATTTATTTCTATGCATATACAATGTTAAATTGTAATGATGCTTAGTACAAAAATAGCTGTTTTTGTTTATAGTTTGCTGGTAAAAAGGCATTTTTGGCAAGCAGGATTATTTTTGTCATGAAGTGCTTGATATCAGTATAAAAATAGAGTGAAAAATAGAATTAATGTGAAGATCTTTGTCACTAAGTTGAGCAGTGTTATTTCAGTCATGCAGACTGAAGTTTCATGAAAGCTTTATTGTGATGTCTTTCACAGTTCAGGGATTTTTTTTTCTGTTGTTGGTTCTCATTTTTTTCATTTTTATACAAAGTTAGGTGAAATTTGATATGTTTGTATGTGAGTGATGCTTTTTGCTTGATGAATTTTGTAGGTGGTTAATTGGTTTTTATTGTGCTGACGAAAATTAGGAAACAACAGCAGAAAACAAAAACCCTGAAGACCGATATAATAATGCTCAACGAAGTGACAAACTTCTCCACATTATATATATATATATATATATATATATATATATATATATATATATATATTCTTCACTATTTGAAGACAATTTTTGCAAAAAATAATAAGGCACTGTTAAAAAGCAAACATGCAGCAAGAGCTTTTATAAATGTTAGTAAAGAGAATGAACTAAGCTAACACTGCCTAGCTATTGCCTCTCTCTATGAGCATGATAGGAGGGAAATATATATATATATATATATATATATATATATAGTCATCTGCAGACAGATCTGTTTCGCTGTATCACAGCTCATCAGTATAAATATCCAAATGAATAAAAAATGAAGAAAATAATTTCAACATTCAAAACATTAATTTCAAACAGTGCTCAATATAAAAATAGAACAATTAATATTTATTATTAATTATTACTTTAGAACATGTACAAACTACTACAAAATTGTACATTTTGTTTTGACATTGAAAGAACAATGTCTTATCAGGTATAATAATGATGGTACACACACACACACACACACAAAAAAAAAATAAATACACAGTAGTCTCTATTATAATAGAGAGGATGTCTGCTGGTTCGGATAAGGGATAAGTATGGATAATCTTTTTTTTTTTTTCTCCTTAAGCAAGGTGGGATCACTACTGCTGAGCAGGAGGTTACAGAAAAAAAATGGTGGGGGGTGGGGGCTGAAATGAAAAGGAAAGACAAAATAAAAAAAAAAAAACAAGGGTACAGTGGATGTCAAAGAAAGGATAGGAAAAAGATAGGAATAAGAGATAGAAGATAGCAACTGACATTGCATTTAAACTTTAAAGATTGTATCGGGGGGGAAGCAAGCAAACAGAAAGGAGTTCCACAGGCTGGTAGTGTGAGAAAAGAAAGCGTAAATTAGAAGTGGCAGTTACGTTTGACTATAGTAAAAGCACGCAGCCTAGATGCCAATCTAGTAGCTCACGTATATTCTTGTGGTCATGGCACCAGAGAAAGAAGCTCAACAGAATTATGGAACCAAGAGAGTTGGTAAATTGGCACTGGATCTATA
This sequence comes from Ascarosepion bandense, assembly GCA_037127315.1. Classification (NCBI taxonomy): domain Eukaryota; kingdom Metazoa; phylum Mollusca; class Cephalopoda; order Sepiida; family Sepiidae; genus Ascarosepion; species Ascarosepion bandense. The sequence goes on along the minus strand of JBBBDQ010000909.1, from coordinate 1,272,838 downwards.
TTTAATAATTAAATATTCTTTAAATGCTATTCTGATTATTTGACTTTAAATATCGTAGTTTAAAGTAAAATTAACTTACTTTCTTATTTTTTTCTATGAGCTTCTAAAATACCCAGAAGTGAGGAGAACATTTTTCCTTTTCAAAACAGTTACAAAAAAACAATAAAAACCCAGAATTCAGAAAAAAAAAAAGCACAAGAAAAAAAAAAATCACATTCAAACCTGGCTAGGGTATAATGAATTTAGAGTTCAACATATATAATATTCATTTATGAAAACTCCAAAGCAGGATATATTTTCTTAAGCCTTATACTTAGAATACATCTGAATAATGAACCGAAATCCTTACCGGAAATACTCAACTGTCCAACTTAACCACCATCCCTCACTAAAAAAAAAAAAATAAAAGCAATGAAATTGTAAGGAAACAAAACACCCTGTTGTTAGACTCCAATGCAACCAAGGGATTAATATCAATGAAAAGAAGAACAACTCAGGATGTAGATTGGATATAAAAACTCGTCAGGCAGGTTACACAGGTAAAACTTGTTAGTCGAAGGGAGTTTGTCGCTATGCATGTCTTAACATAGCGTACAGTCTTTTAGGAAATTAAATAACTGGAATAAAAGAAGGCATGTTGAATGCCCACAAATTAATGCCGAGATGAAATTTCAGTGTAGGAGAGAATTATTTAAATGCAATTGAATCGAGGCAGAAACAAATCACATGCAACACTTGCTTCACTTTCATAACAGAGTAAAACTGCATTATGACACAGCATTGCACAGAATTTTTAGGGATCATTACTTATAAATTAAAAAGGATTTTATCTTAATTTTTGTATACAATAAAGCATCTGCCTAAGTTACTGAGCTAGCATCAGAGAAAAGACAGGATTTAAATAAAAATAATCAGTTATAGAAGATAGGATATTTTGGCGTAGTCGAGAATAAAATAGCTTTAATAATTATGAGGACCAAAACCATTTTTTTGTTCATATAGAAAGTGGCATGAAGGTAAAATCCCAAATGACATTCTATTAATATTAATCATACTAATATTAAAAATATAGTAGCGAACTTGATGTAAATAGTATTATCTATTTACACAGTCAAATGTGTATATTTTTAAATAAAACATTGAAAAATCATGTGTCATATGATCATTTCTGAGAAATACTTGCTTCATCAGCAACCAACTTGGTCACTAATGAAGCAAGTATTGCTTGCAGAAATGATCATATGACATGTGATTTGCAAAGTTTTATTTAAAGAAAAAAAAAAAAAAAAATATATATATATATATATATATATATATATATATATATTATCACCTGAAGACACCACTCATGGTAGAAACCTAGGTCATGTAATAACTCGTTTATAAATGGAAAATATTCAAAGTTCTACAATATAATTGTATCGAACACTTTTTAATATAAATGTGTACTGGTCTAACCCTATTAGGACCAAAAACTAAGTATTAAACAATCTCTCTCTCTCTCTCTATATATATATATATATTGCATTAAAACGCTCATCAGGGCCAGATGTTTCAAAAATTCTTTATAAACATCTGGTCCTGATATTGAAAATATTTTCTCAATATTATTATTATTATATATAAGACAAATACACACGCCCAAAAGGGTGCTGCAAATGGCTTGACTAAACCAATCCTTTTGATCTTTGGCTACACTTTTCAAAGTGGGTTTAGCCAAGAACCTTTTCAGTACTCCATCATAAATTAGAAAAACATGCATATTTGTGTGCTTAAGTTGCTAAAGATTGCTACATTTATGAAGAGGAGTGTCCAGGATTGAAAACAGAGTATTTGCAAATTTTGTTTTGACATTGAAAGAACAATGTCTCATCAGGTAGTTAATTAATGGCGGTAATAAACATTATTTTTGAAAGAAAATTAAAAAAACTCACTTGCTTTTATTTTTGGAAATCTTTTCATACAAGGATATTAAAAAAGACAGAAAAAAAGAAAGAGAGTAGAAAAGATGATAAATCAAAAAGAGAAATCAAAAAAAAGGGAAAGAAAGAGGAAAGAGAAAGACACAGAGGAAATAAAAAGCAAAGAGGAAAACAGAAGAGAAAGAACCGAAAGGAAAGAGCCAATGGAAAGGCTAAAAAGAGAGAGAGAGAAGAGAGAGAGAGAGAGAGAGAGAGAGAGAGAGAGAGAGAGAGACCCCAAATTTTGGCAGGAAGTAAAATATACAGAGACATAGATATCGGTCATGTGACATCTGGGCTTAACAAAGAGGAAAACGTGAGAAAATGCACAGAGGGAAGAAAGTGGTGGAGGGAGACAACAGAAGCAGCAATGATATATATATATATATATATATATATATATATATATATATATATATTATAAGAAAGTGAAAGAACAGGTAGGTTAAAACCCACTGTTCAAGCATTTACTTTTGTAAAGTGAGCTTGATACAAAGTAGAACTTAATATTGTAATTTTTTTATTACAATGGTTTATAAAAGCATTGTATCACTACACAAAAAGTTTTTATGATTCAGAACAATACTGTTTTTCTTCAGGTGATATTTTAAAATTAATTGTAAAGATGATTTATTAAGAAAATATGAAATGAATTCATGGTTATTTAAAAACTGAAGGGGTAGTAGTTGGAGAATATGCTTGGAGGTGTGTCAATAGTGTTCAATGAAAAATGAGAATTAGGCAACATACTATCGTGATGTCATGGGATGACACGTTTTAATTTTATCTGTGTAAGATACATACTGAAACAATATATTATTTAAATGGGTACACAATTTTTAACAGTAAGTTGGTTTTTAGTATGTTTTTTTTTAAATTTTGTACTACCTCATTAGTTAAAGGGCAGGATTTTTTAGGTTGGAATTGAAGTTAAGTAACTTGAACCTCTTAATTTTCGTAACATGTTTACATTTGTTGACATTACGATACATTTCAGAGCAGATATGGTTTTTACGATGAATCGAAAATTGTGTTATATAGGCTTGATTTGACTTTGTTTGGACTGTTGGTCATTCATTGTCAAGAAGTCTAAGACGCGCTAGACCAACTGGTGGCTTTCCCTATGTGGATAGGGGTCGCAGGTTCAAACCCTGCCGAATGACACACATTTTCGTAACAAAAATTTATCGTGAATAGTCAGGCTGGTAGAAATAAATATATATACTGTTTTATTATAAAAACAGAATATCTACTTAAATATGAGTATCGATAAAAAATAATGCTCAAACAAATAGTTTCAAACTGTTGGTTTGTTTATAACCATATATATAATATTTATATAAATTTATTCTGCAATATAATTGTGTTGAACACTTTAATACAACTGTGTACTGGTCAAATTTGATTATGACCAAAAATTAACTAATTAATATACACACACAAGGTGTATCAAAAATTCTTTTACAAATATTGGGGACTGATTGCAGACATCAAAACAAGGTAAAAATGTCCCTATAAACACATGTTTAAAAGGAAATGAAGAATGTATTCTTTTTGGGCAGACATACGAGTGGTTTTCAGTCTTTCATCAATTCATAGTTTGTGGTGCTACGGATCCTATCTCAGCAATGTGACAATAAACAGCAGAAAAGTTTGGATGACTCGGATGTTTTTGGTCTGGAAATACAATCTGATACAGCCGTGTAGCCTCGTGTCCATTACCATTTACATGGTTCTATGTAAAAATCATATCTGTCTGCTCATGATATGAATATCCTGCCATTGGTCAACAGAACACTTCTACTTTCTTTTAACTTAATAACTCAAAACCAAAGGATTTGTGAATATATGTTTCTATAGACATCTTCCTTGTTAAGGTGCGAAGAAGCTACCCTCAAAGTTTGTAAAAGTATTTTTGATACACCCTCCATAAAAAAATAAAGTCAACCACTCCTTTTATTCTAATTAACCTGTCTATTTAAAAAAACATGGTGTGTGTGTGTGTGTGTGATTAATTGATTTAGTTTTAATCCAATGTTTTTATTACTCCAACAAAATACTGTTTGAAGTTGTGTGTGTGTGTGTGTGTGTGTGTGTGTGTGTGTGTGTGTGTGTGTGTGCGTGCATAAAATTTTCATATATAATGAAACATATAAAAGGACAATATGAATAAATTTTTTTGTCTCACACACACACACACACACACAGAACGGTCAACAAATGAGCATTTTAAAGATATTGATGTGAAAGAAAATCCTATTTTATGAAATAATCAATAAAAGATTTCCAGTGACCAAGATTTATTTCTAGCAGATAAAATAATGAAGATTTTTGACATTTATTTTAAAATAAATCTATTTTTTTTTTAAATTTAAGCATGCATATCAAATCAAGCAGTATCTGTGTGTGTGTGTGCGTTCTATTCTTTTTGTATATTTTTTATTTTAAAATAATATTTTTTTTCACCTTAAGAATGAATATTAAAAATCAGATGTCATTTATTAAAGCAGATTACCCACTTCAACTGAATTGGGTAGAAATACATGATTTTTAATAATATCTCTTAAAAAAAAAAAAAAAGGGTTGCTTTTAACTCACCTTTCATGAACCTGCAATGAAAATGCAAAGAATGATCCTTATATTATGATACAGTCTTCCAAAATCTGCAAGGAAAAAAAAAAAAAATATATATATAGAATATACGAATAATAAAGAAAATAAAATTCTTCATGTATTTGTAATAAGTATGGTTAAGTAGAAAGGATCTAAATCTTGATTTAATAAAAATTCAGGTAAGTAACATAAAGAAACTTGAGACAAGAGAAATGTGGTTCTACAGAAAGATGCTTAGAATGCTATGGACTGAACACATGAGTAACCAAAAATTTTTGGAAAAAAAAAACAAATAACAAAAAAAAAGGGCACATAATGAGGAAAGAAAGTTCAGAAATTTTAACACTCAGTGGACAAAATTGACAGTGCATTACCTACCTAATGAGCTAGTTGTCAGAATAAGGATTAAGAGTCAGTCAGTCAGTTAAGTGCCATACGTGATACACGCTTGGGCGATCATGTCTCGAAAGAGACATGACTGACTGGGCAGAAGATTATCCCGCAGTAGGTTGCCATTGCTTTCTACGGTAGACTGGTTACAAACCAAGGCTATAGAACCCAATCTGTCCTATTATTTAACCCATAACTGGAGGGAAGAGACGGATTAATACCTTTTCTAAGGGTATTTGCACGTAAGTGAATGCAAGGAATTCAACTGGAATTCGAACTCAGCTCTCCAATTTCTCGTTCCAAGCCGATATCCACTGCGCCACAATGCACATCCAAGGATTAAGAGAGATAGCAAAAAACAAAATTTACTAAGCATTACAAAGGACAAAAATTATGGAGAGCCATAATCACCCATATCCTAAAGGGACGTCCTATAAAAGATTACTAAATGTCTAAAATAAACATTTTATAACAAATTTATTTTAGATCTTAAAAATGTCAAGTCCATGTAGAAAATTTTAGAATTGTTAGTGAATGAGATAGTGAAAATTAAGTAACTCATAAAATTACACTATTTATATTGTTCGGACTATTGTCCTCATCTCATCATATTTATGATGTTTTGGCTGTTGTACGTTCCGGCCTTCTTCAGGCGCTATGAATTTCGAACTGAACTTTTTATTACGATCACTGGGGTATGTCATTCTCGTTTTCATGTGCAAGGCTACTCCTGGTTGCCATGTAGTTGTCTCCCTTTAACTTAACTCTAAGTTATTTATTCACCCCCTGCTGTAGCCTGGTACTGAACTCGCAACTATTTGAGTCAAGTCACTGAAACTGACCGTCTATATCAACTAGGTCATGTATCCTTGAGGGTTTGGTTAAAAATTCCTATCACCTGAAGAAGGCTGAAGCGTACAACGACCAAAACATCATAAATATGGCAACAGAATGGAGGACAATGGTCTGAACAATGTAATGAGGGTAAATACTACCTCATCTCAGAAGTATACACAAATACTCATAAAATTGATTTTTTTTAAACTTTTATTCTAAAGTTATTTTGGAATGAATTTATGTTGGCCTAATGTTATGTTTTATACAAGTTCCTTAAACAGTCTTAAAAGGTAAGTTGTAACTAATTCAAACAAAATAATATGTACTATACTAACATTACTTCTACAAACAGTATACATACGCTAATGTAGGGATTAGCCATTTCCATACAAAAAACATCTATCATTCAGTGAGGAACAGTGAGCAATATGGTCAGTTAAAATTTGTAAAATGTTTCTCAGAAAAATAGACTCATTAAGTCCACTAACTTTTATTGCTTTTTCTAGTATTGATGAAAGTTTTCTTCCTCACCCTTTGTTTATGGTCTATATGTTTATTATTTGATAAAGTTCTTTGTTTGTTACTGATGAAGTGTTACTTTCTTTAAGACCTACAAGTTTAAAGAAATATTGTTAAATTCAACTGACAGTCTGTTAGCTTCATCTTTTTTTTAATATTTTTTCAAATAGGATTTAAATTTGAATCAAATTGTGCATAAACTGCCCTATGTTCACGTATGTTTTAAATTTTTTGTTCTTATACATTTTGATCCCTGGTATAGCTTTGCGAGTCATGCCAAAAAGTCATTAGATGGCACTGTCTGACAAGTATAAAAATAAGTTATTTCCTGTCCTTTTTCTCTTTCTTCTCTCAGCATGCTTTAGTGATGACACCACGGAGACCCTGTTCCCAGGTATAGTGATATATATTCCCCCCCCCCTTAGTAACTAAACTTTCACACAATTTCTAACTTTCTTTTGCATATAATTAAATGTTCAAAATGTAATGGAAACACCTAGTACCATAACAGCATAATTTGGAAAATTTTATTAAACTGTCAAAAGTTAGTTTATTTTATGGTTGTTGATTTAATATTTGTAGTCATTCATTTTTTGGCTAAAATAGTTGGTTTTTTTTTTATTTTTTTATTTTTTTTATTTTTTTACAGATATTACTTAAATAAGTTTAGTAAAATCCAACAGTCAGAACTATTTAATGGTTCAGGAACTGTTTCTGGATGGAAATGCCATCTTTCAGGATGATAATGCACCCATTCACACTGTTAAAATTGTCGCTGAATAGCACGGTGAACATTCTAATGAAGTAGAACATCTTATCTGGCCACTACAGCCCCCAGATTTCAGCATTCATTTTAGAAAAAGAAGTGAGGAGTTGATATCTTCTACAATCAACATTGAAAGAATTAAAAACTGTTTTAGCTGAAGAATGGATAAAATTTCCTGTGGAAACAATTCAAATGTTCTACAAGTGGATCCCATGCAGAATTTAAGTTGTAATTATTGCTAAAGGTGGTCCTACTTCATACTGAAATAAATTGGTTTGAAGTTTCAACATGTTTTTATTATTTTGCCAACCCCCTATTCACACTGTTAAAGTTGTAGCTATATATATAGAGAGAGAGACCATCATTATTAACTACCTGATGAGACATTGTTTTTTTTTCAATGTCAAAACGCGATGTACACTTTTGTAGTAAATTATAATTTATACATGTTCTAAACTATAATTAATAATAAATATTCATTGCTCTATTTTTATATTGAGCACTGTTTTAAATTAATGTTTTGAACATTGTTAACACTTTCTTCATTCACTTGGAGATATATATATATATATATATATATATATACACACACACACACACAGAGCCACAAATAATAAAATAATTTATTTGACATGCTCTATTTATGTTAAGTGCAACATCAGGAACAGAGTAAATGTAAATATAAGCAAGGAGGATATATGTATCAATGCTTAGTGGCAACAGTCTCATTCCTAACCACAATCATCAGGCCATGATAATTACATTTAAGCATTAAACAAACTCACCTTTTAGTGTTTTTACTTATGTTCACACAAGTACCTAATGAGTGCTGTGGCAATACAACAGTCAGTCAGTTAAGTGCCACATGTGATACATGCTTGGGCGATCATGTCTCATAAGAGACATGACTGACTGGGCAGAAGATTATCCCGCAGTAGGTTTCCATTACTTTCTGCAGTAGACTGGTTGCCAGCTAAGGCTATAGGACCCAATCTGTCCTGTTATTTAACCCATAACTGGAGGGAAGAGACAGATTAATACCTTTCCCAATGGTATTTGTGTATAAGTGAATGCAAGATATTCAACTGGAATTCAAATTCAGTTCTCCAATTTCTTGTTTCGAGCCGATATTCATCGCACCACAACTTTATGAAAAATAACAGTGCTAAATTTTATACTAATAATAAAGATATATTTGTTCCTCACTAGTTGACACAACCGAGTTTCGTGGATATCTCAATTTGCAATTGCCACATGCATGATACAATAAAGGAATTGCAATAAAAAAGTACACACACACTCGCACACACACACACACACACACACACACACACCTTTGTGCAAATTAATTGAAACAGCTACTTCAGTTTTCTTTCTTTCACTATATAGTCAGTTGTGGTGCAGCTGATATCAACTCGGAATGACAAATCGTGGAGCCGAGTTCAAATTCCAGTTGACTTCCTTGCATTCACTTATGCACAAATACCCTTCGGAAAGGTATTAATCCTCTTCCCTCCAGTTATGGATTAAATAACAGGACAAATTGGGTTCTATAGCCTTAGCTGGCAACCAGTCTACCACAGAAAGCAATGGCAATCTACTGCAGGATAATATTCTGCCCAGTCAGTCATGTCTCGAAAGAGACATGATCGCCTAAGCGTTCATCATGTATGGCACTTAACTGACTGAATTGATTTCTATTTTTTTCTCAAATTAGGGCATTTTCAGCAGTGTGCAGTAATCTGAATCTATTTTAGGGGTGTCGTATGAAATTTGTTTGATCTTGAAAAATATTGTGTCATCCGTGATTGCATCTGACTCTTATCACATCCAGACTTTTGATTATTTGTCATACGGGCATTAGCTGCAATGAACAGTACTCCAAGGAAGTGTGCAAAAATTGTAACGCTGCATGAACATACTGGTAAGCCTTACAGAGAGATCAGGGATATTGTTGGTTTCAGCCTTTCAACAGTCAGTCATGTCATCAAGGTGAAGAAACAAGCTGGATCAATCAATCCAAAATGTCAAGAAAAACAGTCAGAAAAGATAAACAATATCAAAAGACTACATATACATGATCAAAGAAAGTATGAAAGATGCTAGGAAGACATTATTCATTTTGCTTCAATGAAATTGCACTATTATGGTTAGCTACTTGAATTCCAAGCATACCCATCTGCTAGAGCAGCTATTCAATCCCAGTTTCAGACATGCTCAGGCACATTTGTGCTTGTTCAAACTGCAACTACGCTGAGTAGCTAAATTTTTGGGAGAGAGGGAGCATAATCTGGCATGATCAGCAGCTTGAATAATGCCACTCAGTCATGATGATTTGTGACTTCTAGTTGATGGCTTCCAAACAATTCCATCAATCCAATTGCTTTCACAACACTCGGTTCAACATGGTATGCTTTTCGGGCCCTTTTCAAAGGTGCAACACACTGGGAATGTCACTCTAGAATCAATCAGTTAAGTGCCATACATGATACACACTTAGGCGTTCATGTCTCTTTCGAGGCATGACTGACCAGATAGAACATTATCCCACAATAGGTTGCCATTGCTTTCTCTGGTAGACTGGTTGCCAGCCAAGGCTATAGAACCCAATCTATCCTGTTAACCCATAACCGGAGGGAAGAGACGGATTAATATCTTTTCTAAGGGTATTTGCACGTAAATGAATGCAAGGAATTCAACTGGAATTCAAACTCAGCTCCTGACAAATAGACCATGTGTATATGTTGGTACATCAATAAGTCTGTAACGAACAAATGAAAATAGCATTTACTTTTCACAAGGAATATGTATTTTTCAATGTTACCCAGAGCTGATTATCAATCACATATCAACATTATATAGTGAATATACCAGATCAAAATTAAACTAGAAATTGTTTCAGGTTATGAACTTACTGATCTGAGAGAGAGAGAGAGAGATTGTGTGTAGATGTGTGTTTCCACTGATAAAAGTGTTGCCTAATGATAATGGCACATTACAAAAACATTATTTTTTCAATACACTCTACTTTCTTGTCAATGCACTTAACCTAGCATTTTTCCTTAATTATATAGATCAGAAATTAAACAATAAAAGTTTCAGTTCAAAATTTTCCTATGGATACTCATCTACCCTAGTATGTGAATACAAAATTGTCAATTATCACATTTATTTAGAAAGAACAAAAGAGAAAAGACAAACGATAATAGCAAATATGAAATAAATACAAATCAAGCCAAAGAAACAGTTACCAAGCAGCAAAAGTATCTTAGAAACACTTCAAAATGAATGGCCAAACTATGAATTGAATCAATAAATGTGTCTGAGTCAGACTCGCTAATCTAAAAGATCTGATAGCTGTATGTGCAATGGCATGTATTGGCTGAAGAATCTAGTTAAACTATTGTCAGCTTTATATAATGGTCATTCTTGAAAATAGATTTCAGTTACCAAGAGCCAATTCAGCTTTCAAGATTAAAATGATGTCATTCAAATCAATGCAATTATTAAGCTATTCATTTAAAGTGTATCAAAATAATAACACTACATAAAGTGACAGGTCCACTTGTAAAAAATAAAAGTCACATTTTAGTGAATAAGTTTTGTAGGTTAGTATTCATTAGACCTTTTTCATCCATAGTATTTATCCGAATCAAAAAGCCTTGATTTTGTTATCTATTTTAGAAGTGGGAGTTTGGTTCATAATATAAATACAGTATGAAACTGATCCTTGAATTTTTAAAGAGTCATCTATACATAATTTTTATTTACAAGTGTCAAGATTGAAACACAGTAAAAATAATGCTTTAAAAAGTCAGGGATCAATTGGACTATATAAAAAAGACTCTTCTAAAATGATAAAAAAGAAATAAATGTTTTTCTAACTTAACAAAAGTATTATTTTTCCTCTCCATTAATTTAGAAAATGCTTTGTTAACATTTTCAAATCTAGATCTAAATTTAAACTTATTTATAAATGGAACTTTGTGTGTGTGTGTGTGTGTCTGCGTGTGTGTGTGTGTATCCGTTACCTATAGACTCCTAAACAGCTGAACCAATTTTCTTGAAAATTTACACAGTTGTACTATAAGCGTCTGCAAGAGTTCTTAGCTAGGTTTTGTATCAAGGTACCCCTGATAAATATCAAAAATCGATAATCAAAAAAATCGGGTTATAGAAGGAGTGGTCCAATTTTAATCAAATTTGATACACTCATAGACAAAGACATAAGAAACGATATTCAGAAGTTTCAAGGTTGCAGAAAATCGATTATATATATATATATAAAAGGTAAGATGTGTGTGTGTGTGTGTGTGTGTGTGTGTGTGTGTGTCTGTTTATCTGCCTGTATGCCTGTATTTTTTTCAGCCTTTTTAATTTAGTTTTTGCTTCGGGTTTGGCTCTAAATAGGTATAATTGTAGTTCTTAGTCTCAGCCATGATACTATTTACTCGGAGGACTTATTTAGCCTTCAAAATTCAGTTTACGATGAAAAAATCTTATTTGATATTGATACCAGGAAATCAAAATTTGACTTACATCCATTCATTTTTCTTTCAGTCTACGGTTTCACTTTAACTGGAAACAACTATTGCTTTTTAGTCTTTAGTGCCAATGTCCAAAGAGTCTGAGCTCCAGGACCGTGGATTAGTTTTAAAGCTTTCATTACACCTGAGCAATGCTGGGCTATACTGCTAGTACAAACCTAATCAGATAAGGAGCTTTTAATCTCAGTGAAGAGGATGTGCTTTCTTAGTAAAAAGAAAAGAGTAGGAGGAAGGATAGAATGTCACATGCTGAGCTGTATACCATGACTGAGCTGTAAAGCTTACTTGATCAAACAGGTCATTTGTGGCGTCTATTTCAAATACAGACCGTCCATTAAAAAGACATATGAATTGGGATTAAGTATAACTCAAATATAGATTAGAAACTGACAGAATGATAGGATTAGGAACAAATGGGAAATGTTTAAATGTTTAACATACTTCAGTTTTATTTAAGCTTTATCAGAAAATAAAATCTGGAGAAAATTCGGGTATTTTTATTTTTGTGCAAAACACAATAGAATTACCAGAAATTACTTGTATCTTCCATATTTCATTTTCTGATGAAGTATAAATATAAGTGAAACATGTTAACGCTTCCTATTTGTTTCATATATATATATATATATATATATATATAAATATAAAGATGCGCCAGATCAATTAGTGTCTTCCTCTATGTGGATAGGGTTCACAGGTTCGAATCCTGCTGAATGACACACATTTTCTTAACAAAAATTTATCGTAAATAATCAGGCCAGTAGAACTAAATATATATACTGTTGGATTATAAAACAGAATATCTAGTTAAATACGAGTATTACTCAAATATAATGTTCAAACAAATAATTTCAAATAGTCGGTTGTATTTAACCATCTCATTAATTTCCATAACATATTTACATTTGTTGACATTACGATACATTTCAGTGCAGATATGGTTATTTGCATGAATCTAAAATTGTGTTATATAGGCTTGATTTGACTTCATTTAGATTGTTGGTCATTCGTGGTTAGGAGGTCTAAGACGCGCCAGATCATTTGGTGGCTTCTGTTATATGGATAGGGGTCGCAGGTTCGAATCCTGCCAAATGATACACATTCTTGTCACAAAAATTTATTGTAAATAATCAGGCTGGTAGAAAGAAATATATATACTGTTGGATTATAAAACAAAATATCTACTTAAATACAAGTATCGATCAAAAATGATGTTCAAACAAATAATTTCAAATTGTTGATAGATGTACATGTGTGTGCGTGTGTGCATGTATGTGTATTACCAGGGCTGGAAGACATCATAACAGTGTTCTCACGAGATTTCAAAGTCAGTAAAAATTTGCTCAGTTAAAATGATAAATTCTTTGTGCTAAACATAAGGAGATATATAAACACACACACAAAAACAAACCAATGACAATCAATAAAAATTAAAACACAAAATTTCAACAAAGCAATAAATAAACTCCTAAAAAAAAAAAAAACTTGCTCTACATTAATAGAATATCACCTCACTATAGCCACACTATATGGCTGTTCCAAGACACATAAACCAGACATACACATCAGACATATTATGCCTGGAATTAATGGTGCACTCCACAAATTAACTAGAGCCATCGTTAAATCCCTAACTCCGTTCCTAGGCACAATCATCATTATTAACATCAAACACCCAGCTGACGTGCTCCAAAAAAGACAGGAAAATAATTATGGCTAAAATCCTAACACTATTCTTAGGCACCATCTGCTCTACTAACATCAAACACTCGGATGAGTTACTCCAAAAAAAATAAGAAAGATAAATATGGCTAAAATCCTAAAACCATTCCTAGGCACCATCAGCACGACTCACGTAAAACACTCGGGTGACTTACTCGAAAGAATAAGGAACATAAATATGGCTAACTTGGCTATGGCAAGTTTAGACATCAAACCACTATACACCAACATACCCATCACAAAATGCTTTTAACATACTAAGAAATCACCTCAAGAAGTTCAAGAAAAACCTTTCTCTACCCATCAATAAAATCATAAAAATATGCAAATTAATTACTAACCACTGTTCCTCCTCTCTTAATAATAGTTTCTACAAACAAAAATTTGGCTTAACCATGAGGTCACCAATTACTTGTCAAAATGAGATGTCAATGTTATTTTCATTTTTGTGTAATTTGATTAAAATTTATCCATCACACCGAAAAAAGTAATAAAAAAGCAAACCAGTGACAAAAAATGACTATGAGAGCCAACATGTGCTAAAACAAAAAATACACAGAAAACTACACGAGTGAACAATTCAAAACAGAATAAAAAGGCAAAAATTTGGAAATATTAACAGTAAATTGAAAATAGACCCTGAAGAGTGGCCAGAAAAATCCATTTACAAAACTCTATAACTAGGATGTTAAAAGTAAATAATCTAAATGATAATTCTATTAATGCTCTATTTTTTATATGAACCACATTTTCACAAAGTCTGATTCTCTTAAATGCCTTTCTATCAGTATTCCACTAATTCTCAGCAATTTTGGCTTCACAGTCTTCTGAATCACTACTATATATATATATAGATGAAATTATTTGTTTGAACATTATTTTTGATCGATACTTGTATTTAAATAGATATTCTGTTTATAATCAAACTGTATATATATTTATTTCTACCAGCCTGATTATTTACGATAAATTCTTGTTACAAAAATGTGTCATTTGGCAGGATCCGAACTTTTGATTCCTATCCATAGCAGAAGCCACCAATTGATCTGGCGTGTCTTAGACCTCTCGACCACGAATGACTAACAGTCTAAACAAAGTCAAATCAAGCCTATATAACACAATTTTCAATTCACGCAAATAACCATATTTGCACTGAAATGTATTGTAATGTCAACAAATGTAAATATGTTATGGAAATTAACGAAGATTAACGAAATGGTTATGCGGATTGAGGTCACAGGTTCAAATCCTGCTGAATGACACATTTTCGTAACAAAAAATTTATCGTAAATAATCAGGCCAGTAGAAACAAATATATATACTGCTTGATTATAAACAGAATATCTACTTAAATAGGTGTATCAATCAAAAATAATGTTCAAGCAAATAATTTCAAATTGTTGGTTGTTTTTTAACCATTTCGTTAATCTTCGTTAATTTCCCTAATGTGTGTGTATGCGTGTGTGGGTGTGTGTATATATATATGTATATGTATATATATATATATATATATATATAAAACTGAGATTCTGTTAGGTCAAGACACAAAATATAAATGGAAACAAATAAAATGAGGTTACTTATGAAATCTACTGTGGAAAATTAGCACCTGACTGGGTTAAAATAATTCTGGCTGTGAGCTTTGAAGGACAAAACTATTTCAAGAATTCAAAGCGAGGGAGGGAGTGGGGGAACAAAACACTACCACAGTAACAAGTATTTAGATGAAGTTATCATGTATAGCTTTTAAGAAGTAAAACTATTTTTAAAAATGTATTCATGACGTGACAGTGTCAACCAGTCTAATTGAAGGTCACTAATAAAAGTAGAATTTTTTGACTGTCATTGATTACAAAAACCTCCCACTCCATTCTTCCCAGGTTATATCATTTTAACAGAGACATTAGAGGTAGTTTCATCCCAACACCACAAATTGCTACAAAACCAAAACTTTAACCTGATAGATTAGCAACTAGGTCCTGCCATTTTATTATGAAACCAATAAAATGTAAACGCAAATTCTACTCCAGCAGCTTCTTTTCTCACACTTCCCACCTGTGGAATTCCCTTCCATTTACTTGCTTCCCCGACAGCTACAATCTCCAGGAATTTAAATGTAAAGTCAACAGTCATCTTCTATCTCACTCATCTGCATCCTCTCTCTCTCATGTTCTTTTCTCCATCCACTCCACTCTCATCAGTATTCTCATTCTTCTCATACCCACTTCCTGACACCCCCTATAACCTGTTGCTCTTCCTCATAACTTTCCTCCTATGCAACCCCCTGCAAAACAGTGGCAGGAAAATGCCTTGCTTGGGGCAATATGATTATATATGTATATATATATATATATATATATATATATATATATATATATTTTTGTGAAAAATCCTTTGTTAAATAAAGACGGAAGCTGATGATGGTTCGCCTGAAATAGGCCTACACTTCCGATTCACCATGAAATAACTTGTCTGCCTTAACCTTTTTTTATATTTGCTCTATATGTATTTATATGCATATATGTTTAGAGCCCTCTTAGAGAGTTATCCTACCACTGTATGTACAGGATACTCCTTTGGATTCTTCTATACCAACACTGCATGCTGATATATATATATATATATATATATATATATATATATATATATCCAAATGAATAAGGAACAAAGAAAATATTTGCAATGTTCAAAACATTAATTTAAAACAGTGCTCAATATAAAAATAGAGCAATGAATATTTATGAGTTGTGTCGTGGATCATACCATGTGACATCTGCTCATGCAGATGTATAAAAGACAATGTGCGTTTAGCATGAGGAGTTGTCATGATCATGAACTTCGTGAAGTAACACCTACTACTTATTTTCTTGCACTTCACACCTGTGGAATTCTCTTCCATATATTTGCTTCCCTGAGAGCTACAATCTCCAAGAATTTAAATGTAAAGTCAATAGTCATCTTTTATCTCACTAACCTGCATCCTCTCTCTCTTATGCTCCTTTCATCATCCACTCCACTCTCATCAGTATTCTCATCCTTCTCTTACCCACTTCCTGACACTCCCTATAACCTGTCACTCTTTCTCATAACTTTTCTCCTATGTAAACCCCCTGCAAAACAGTGGCAGTAAAATGCCTTGTTAAGGGCAATATGATTATAAAAAAAAATCTCATGTCATGTTCTTAAATAGCCTCATCAGATTGAAACTTTCATATGGATTTCATGCATGGCAATAAACCCGTTCAGATACCTAAATTGTCACTAGTATACAACTGCTTTCTTAGATTACAGCTTCGAGTGAGTAAATACTATGGGTCATGGTGAAAACCATGCTTTTTCAAACCTTGTGGACTGACACTAGAGAATTACAAAAATTCTATCAAATAAAAGACCGTTTGAGGACTTTCAACAGCAGCAACAACAAAAATGGATAGCACATGTAACTGAAAGAGAAAATAATGATATAATCAAGATACTAACATTCTACATTACTTAAAAAAAAAAAAAAAAAAAGTTAAGGAAATCCCCATCAATACTGGAAAGAGCAATAACAGCTCCTGCACTTGTGAAACCTATTTTCCTGGAAAATTATTTAAGAAAAAGATTTTATAAATTTGAACTGAAACTAATACAAGCTGCTTGGTGCTTGCTTCTTAAAAAACAGCTAATATTACGATTATCATTAAATTTACTGTATTTGACCGTATTTTGATGATTGAATCGCACATACTGTCTCAATGTATGATTTTAGTTCTGTAGAAAAGAGAGACCTTGCAGGGAGCCACATATAAGATGTTGTTTGGGTGGAGAACCAACAGACCCCTTGGTGATGTGATATTTTGCTTATATCATGCCATATATGAGATGTAAAGAATCCAATAGCTTAGTCACTGGAAGTCATAAAATATGTAAGCTCATTCAGTGCTATCTCAATGCTGAGTGAGAAACCCCAAAAGAGAGTACTTACATATATATATATATATATATATATATATACACACAATAAAACTCCAATCTGTTTGCCAACTTGTATAAAGGTTAAACAAACAGTTCTTGAAATCTTAAAAATAGCTTGATACATTCTGGACAAATTTCATTTTTTACTAACAAACTGGTTACATTTCATCATTGCCATCAGACCTTGAATGTATCGCTAAGGAGGCCCCATGCCTTGAGAGAATATTGGGTCTCAAAATCACACCTAACTTCAAGTGGAACTTCTAAATTAAAATAAATAAAAATGTTTCTGTAAGAAAAAAATCTAAAAGTGACCATTAGTATTGAGACTCTAGAAATGATATATGGAGACCTACCAAGAGTATCAACCTTTGTTCAAAAGAGACGTGTCCAGTTTGCTGGGCATTGTGCATGTGCCACAGATGAACTTGTTTCATCATTTATATTATGGAGGCACCCATCCTCTCACAATCGATCTTGTAAGTTAACCTTTCCAGACAGGATACATAGAGATACATCTATCGCCAAAAAAGATCTTACAGGAGCTATGACAAATAGGGAATACTGGAAGGGTCTAGTGAGTTCTATCTCAGCCAAGGCTGCAGAATGATGATGATGATGATGATGATTGAGACTATAAGCAGTTGACCTTTTAACCACATCTTTTACATTGGGCATAAAGCTACCTTTATCTTCATCACCAACTTTATTCTTGAATCCAGTAAGTTTTTTTTTTTCAAAACGGTAGTTACAGATCTCAGAGGTCAAGAGATTGTTTTTTTTTTCTTAATATCAGCTTTCTGAAAAATTCACTAAGAGTTCCTGACATTGGTATCTTTTATACAGAAAGTATATTTGATATTTTTAGATGTTTTCCCCCTTATTTCTTTTTTCTTACTTCTTGTTATTACAGTGTTGATTTTGAGATGTTGGTTGGTTGTTTTTGTTTTATGGTATATCAACCTCTGCGGTGGGTCATTTATTGCCAACTAAATTTTTTATTTATTTATTGCTGGTCATACCTTTATCTTTTCAACAATTTATTGTTGTTTTTATATTAGTTTTGTGTCTAGTAATACTTTTTTCTTTTTTGAGTCTCAAGATTCATTGGGATTTGTTTTTAAGGGTAGGGTCCCCAAGTCCACCCTGTTATTTAACCCATAACTAGAGGGAAGGGACGGATTAATACCTTTCCCAAGAGTATTTGCGCATAAGCGAATGTGGAATTTGAACTCAGCTCACCGATTTCTCTTTCCAAGCCGATATCCACTGCACCACAACACACATCAGTCACTAAATGCTTACAGCACTTGGTATTCTCAAGTGGTCACCCATCTAAGTAGTGACCAGGCTCAACGTTGCTTAACTTCGGTGATCGAGCGAGAACCGGTGGATTCAACGTGATATGGCCGTGAGCCGATTTCGAGATGTCTGCTAGATTTTTTCAATACCTGTGTATCTCAAGGAAAAGAGAAAAAAAGTGAAGAACCTTCAGGTTAATATTCAATGTGGCACAAAGACTTATTAACTGCTTATTCCACAACAAAATATAATGACTAAATCATAATCTGCAATGTTATTGGTCCTCATCTGGTACCTTGGCGTCTGTCATTTTCCTCCACCATAATGTAACGTTCTGTGCCTTTTCTATAAATATTTTTATGGTAATTGTTTTGATGAGCTTTCCTCTTTATAAATACTCATTCACGGTCATTTTAAAAAATTATTTTTATTCCACACCCACCACAGAAAAATTGTATGTATGGTAACTAGTGAGGACTTCATGGAGACAATGAGGTATTATGGTGGCTGTATTAAGAATTGTAAGTAAGAATGTGTTGTTTTGGTGTAAGGAATACTATGGTATGTTTGGGTCAGTAATTGTCATTAGATAAGTTTAAGATAAGAGAGATTGAAAACCAGCCTTCCCCTATCATTCCTTTGGCCTTGTGCCACATTGTTGTAATTTCAAAATAAATATTGCTTTCTTCAAGAAAACAATATTTATTTTTGAGAAAATATTTTAATATTTTAAAAATAACCCTGATACAAGACATCATTGACTTGAGACCTGGAAAAAATGTTGCCACAAATCAGCCTTTCTGGTGTAGAACCATCTCTTACCAGACATTTGAGTCCAACCTTTAACATGAAGATCTCTGGCATGGGTCCAACTACTACAGTCACATCCACCACCCACACTTTTTTGTGACTCCTGCTCACAACTCTTAGGCTGGGACCTTCATGGCCATCCCTGTCACAGCCACCAGAAGGAAGAAAAGGAATAAGTAGAGAGGATGACAATCCTGATGTGAGCAGGTACAGCCGATCAGGCCTAAAATGGAGTACTACTGCCATACAAGAGCAGGAGCTACCCAGTCTACGGTTTCCAGTGTCTAAAAGCATCTCCAAAGCCTTGAGGGTGGTGAATTATTTTTCACCCTACAACCCCTTTCTCACTACTCTATTGCCTAAGTGATCAGAAGAACTACATTCCTTAGTTCCACAGACCTTCATGGCTTAGACCAACCAAGTCAGCTCCTTCCTATAAACCACTGCTTTGTGGAACAATCTCACAACAGGATGCTTCCCACCTCCCTACAATTTGAACCTTTTCAAGTCTAAAGTTAACTGGTATCTTCCACACACATAAACTGTGTCGCTTATGCTCTAACCTTCTATCTTGAGTGGCTCTTGGGTTAATTTTTTTTTTTACTTTTCTCTTTCACTCTCTGATATGCGTTGTAGTGCAGTGGATAGCCGAGTTTAAATTCCTTGCATTCACTTATGTGCAAATACCCTTGGGAAAAGTATTAATCCACCTCTTCCCTCCAGTTATGGGTTAAATAACAGGACAGATTGAGTTCTATAACCTTGGTTGGTAACCAGTCTACCGTAGAAAGTAATGGCAACCTACTGCGGGATAATGTTCTGCCCAGTCAGTCATGTCTCTTTTGAGACATGATTGCCCCAGCATGTATCATGTATGGCACTTTAACTGACTGACTTTTACTCTCCCAACTACTTTCCTGTTCACTTTTTATCACCTTATTTTTTCTCTCTCCTCTTTTTTTTCATTTTACCCCCCTCATATTTTTCCCTTTTATTTGACCCCTTCATTCTCACTCTTTCATTCTTTCTTTCAGATGCACCTTTTCATTATTATCTTCTACCTCTCTTTTCCTCTCCCTATGTGCATCATGGTGTAGTGGATATCAGCTCAAAATGAGAATTTGGGCAGCCGAGTTCGAATTCCAGTTAAATCCCCTGTATTCCCTTACGCACAAATACCCTTGGAAAAGGTATTAATCTGTCTCTTCCCTCCAGTTATGGGTTAATTAACAGGACAGATTGGGTTTTATAGCCTTGCCTGGTAACCAGTCTACTGCAGAAAGTAATGGCAATCTACTGCGGCATAATGTTCTGCCCAGTTAGTCATGTCTCTTTTGAGACATGATCACCCAAGCGTGTATCATGTATGGCACTTAACTGACTGATACAAACTTCATCTTTTCTATCAATCTTTTTCATGACAAATTTAAAATTTTTTAAAAAAAGTCCGTCCTTCAACATACTTTTATTTTCCTCAATTTATTTCTTTTCTTTTACTCTCCCAACCGTTTTTCTTTACTCTTTTCATCACCTTATCTTTCTCATCATTTTCTTATTTTATAACCCACCCTTATTTTCACCTCACACTTTTCAAACATTTCCTCTCCTTGCTTCCCACTCTCTCATTCTGTTCAACCTCTCACATTCTTATATACACTCTCATCTACCTCTTTTCTTTTTCTTACTCTTTCTCTCCCTTTATATATATATATATATATATATATATATATATATATATATCAAAACTTTATCTTCTCTCTCATTCTCTTTTTCATGACAAATTTTGTGATAAATGAAAGACTTATTTTACTTTGACACCAAGGTCCTTGTGCTTGTGACAACAGAATTAATCTTAACTGTCATTCAGGTTTTACAGACAACACTTCCATCCCTACCACTCCTTATGCCTTTTTTGTTTTGTTTACTTTTATTCAGTCTCTTAATATCTTGTGACATTATGGATCAAATGAAATCACCAGATGAAGAAAGAATATCTATGGACATTTAATTAAAACAGACAAACAGGAAAAAGAACCTAAAATGCAACAATGGCAAAAAAAAAAAAAAAAAAAAAAAAGTAAATGCTAAAAATCATAATTTTGAGCACCATGGATTTAAAATTAAAAAAAGTTTTCAACAAATGATGACAAAGAAAAAAAAATACATAGTACCCATCAAAATTTACAGGATTCTTCATATAAGGATTGGAACTTCTGCCTAATATCAGAATATATGTGCTTTTTTTAGAGACAAAATTTTGCTTACTGTGGTAATAAAATAAGCATTTCCCATTTCTCCTCTTCCTTGTAACCACCTATCAAATGTTTTTCAGCACTAAAACAGAGACTCAAATAAAGCTTCTATTTTGAGTTGTGACTATATTACACACACCAGCCTTTCTCTCTCTCTCTATATATATATATATATTTGGGCAGCAATCTTTCATTTAAATATGTCTTGTTAAAAACAACAAACAAGGAAGATTTTATTAATTTTTTATTTAATTTTTCTAGTATTCTTACATGTTTCCTTTTTGATGGAGATAAGGAATGTAAAAATTTTCTATAAATTTTGACTTCCCAAGCACTTTCAGCCTCTGCACATGCCATTGTCAAAGATGTCACTTTTCCGGTGTTGTTATGCTCTCATATTTGACTGAAATGTAATTTTTCTATTTAATGTTGTTGTTTTTTTTTGGGGGGGGGGGGGTTGAAAAAGGAGAGTTCTTTAAAGCTGTCAAATGATGCATGCTGTGGGCATTATGTGAGTGTTTGTCTATTTTTTTAAAAGAATTTCAAAACTCCATTTCCAATGTTAACTAATGTGAGGTTGATGGTAGGAGAAAATCGTTTGATATTATAGCGAGGTGTCTTTGATATTGTGATTTAAATAGTATTTCTGTATTTTCAACTAAAATTTTTCTTAAGGGTTCTTGTAAGTTAAGGGTTAATAAATGTTTTATAATTGCACTATTATTACTAGATAGGTGGCATGTAAGGCATCTACTTAGGGAAATGGTAGTATGGCCAATATAGATATATTCATGACACAAAAAAATCTTGTACAGAGCATTGAAAATGGCCTGTGAAGAGGTTGAAAACACTTGTAAAGTCAAAAATTATGGAATATTTTTACATTTATCTCCAGCAAAAAGGAAATGTGTAAGAAAACTGGAAAAATTAACTCAAAAATTAATAAAATCTTCCTTGTCAGTCGTTTGTAACGAAACGTTTATATATATATATATATATATATATATATATATTGTTTGATAGTTGGTTTTTGGTCCTAATAGGGTTAGACCAGTACACATTTGTATTAAAAAGTGTTCTATACAATTATATTGTAGAACTTTTGAATATTTTTCATTTTTAAGCGAGTTATTTCGCTACCTTGGTTTTCCACCATGAGTGGTTTCTTCAGGCGATTTTTAATAACTGATTTTAACTTTTACCATTTTTCTTTTTAAGAATGCTCTTGTAACGGAGTTTTATTTGAACGTTCACGTGGCGGAGAATTTATGAATGTGCATTGTTTAAATTCAAATGAGATTTGTATGAACCTAATATGTAATTCTTAGTGTGGATGCATTTTGTCATAATTTCTGTTCTTTCATTTATATATATATATAAAATGGGGATGTTACAGTGGTTCCTACAAGAGAAAAGTGTATATTTTAAATAAAAAGAGAAATCACAAGTGTTCTTTTATAAAATATATTGTATTTAATTTTTTATATTTCATATTATGCTACACTTGTTTCAGGTCTAAAGACCTTCTTCAGGCAGAGAGTGGTGATCAGTCATTGTTTTGTTTGTGTGTGTGTGTGTGTGTGTGGTAGTAGTCCATGTCTTCTTATACTTGTGAGGGAATCTTTCAGCTTTAAGGAGTAATAAATTAA
The DNA here is from genome assembly GCA_037127315.1 of Ascarosepion bandense. Lineage (NCBI taxonomy): Eukaryota > Metazoa > Mollusca > Cephalopoda > Sepiida > Sepiidae > Ascarosepion > Ascarosepion bandense. The sequence goes on along the minus strand of JBBBDQ010000909.1, from coordinate 1,249,513 downwards.
TTTAGGATGAGTCAAATAATTCAAGGTTTTGTTTTTATTTTTTGGTTTTTATTTTTATTTATATATAAATTGTCAGTCAGTGAGTCAGTTAAATGCCATACGGGCGATCATGTCATGAAAGAGACATGACTGACTGGGCAGAAAATTATCCCATGCCATTACTTTCTGTGCTAGACTGGTTGCCAGCCAAGGCTATAGAACCCAATCTGTCCTGTTATTTAACCCATAACTGGAGGGAAGAGACAGATTAATACCTTTCCGAAGGGTATTTGCGCGTAAGTGAATGCAAGGAATTCTACTGAAATTCAAACTCTGTTCCTTGATTTCTCATTCCAAGCCAATAAAATATTTAATAAAAAACAATACATTTTATAAAAGAACAAATGACATTTTTCTTTCTATTTAAGATATATATGTGTGTGTGTGTGTGTGTGTGTGTGTGTGTGTGTGTGTGTGTGTGTGTGTGTATTAATATATGTTTGTGGAGATATGTATATATATTACGAGTATTCATTAAAAATAATGTTTAAAACAAATAAATTATAAATATGTTGGTTAATTTCATTTTGTAACTCTTTGTAAGATTTCATAAGGTTGTCTTTGTTTCATTTGTTTACATTCAGTCAGTTAATTGCCATACGCTTACTGCCATTGTTTACATTAGGGATACAAAAACAGAGCCGTTATGGAGGTCATGAGGAATTAGGGATTTTATGTATTCATATGGCTTAATTCGGCCTTGTCTAACTGTGAATTCCTTCGTGGTCAAGTGCTTGAGATTCATCAAATCAATTGATGATTTCTCCGAAGTCTAAGAGGCTCATCCCTTGTTTCTTGTTTAGGATGCGGTTTCCGGTTTTCTCTTTTCCAATCTGTTCACTCTTTTCTTTCGTTATTTTTTTTTCAATTGGAGTAGATAGACTAAACTATCGCCTGGTTCACACTCCACCCACATCTATTGAACAGGTGAAGAGGCTCATCCCTTGTTCCCTGTTTAGGATGTGGTTTCCAGCTTTCTCTTTTCCAATCTTTTTACCCTTATGTAGCCCCCTGCGCATCAGTTGCATTATCGCCTTGCTTGGGGTGATATGATTAAAAAAGAAAAAAAAGAAAAAAAAGGAGTCCAAACCAACCAGAGAATGCATATTTTCCTAACAAGATCTCTTGATAAGAGTGGAGTGGACGGAGAAAGGAGCATGAGAGAGAGGATGCAAGTTAGTGAGATAGGAGATGACTATTGATTTTACATTTAAATTCTTGGAGATTATAGCTGTCGGGAAAGCAAGTAAATGGAAGGGAATTCCACAGGTGGGAAGTGCGAGAAAAGAAGCTGCTGGAGTAGAATTTGCGTTTACATTTTATTGGTTTCATAATAAAATGGCAGGACCTAGTTGCTAATCTTGTGGCTTGAATAAATTCATATATAGGGAGCACCAGTGAGCTAAATTCATTGGAGCAGAAGCATGAAAGTATTTGTAAAATATATATTTGTGTGTTCATGTGTGTGTGTATGTGTGCTCATGGAAAAAACAGACATTTTTTTTATATTTAGGTAGCAAATTCTCTTTCAAATACATTTCATTGTCCATGACAAATCATGAATTACTGACAAAAGCAATTATCCCATAATATCAGACAGCTTTGCAAAGTTGACACTGAAATGATATAATTCTAAAATTTGACTGTGATTACTATACAAAGGCACATAAAAATACTAATTTGGATAAAAAAAAAAATTATGACTTTTACCACGATGAAACAATCTAACTTTATGAAACAGAAAGTAATTTCCCACACACGGTGCATGTATGTTTGTATGTATGTAGTCACTTGTGTATGTGTTTATGCATTCAAATAAACAAATAGCACTTCAACAATAAGCATTCCAAAAAGTTCCAAACAAAAGTTTTTTTACAACTATATTAATTTATAAAGACAACAATATAAGCATTTCTGACACAGTGACACTTCATATTCTATTGTGCCATATTAAAAAAAAAATCTGTCTAGGATCTGTCTATATTTCTGAGATAAGGTAGTATTTACATTATTCAGACTATTGTCCCCATCTTTGTTGCCATTTGTATGTTTTGACCGTTGTATGCTCCGGCCTTCTTCAGGTGCTAGGAATTTTGAACCGAACCCTTTATTACGATCACTGGGGTATATGAACTCCAATCCTTGCGTGAAGCCTCGATTGGAAGTCATGAGTTATCTCCTTCTAACCCTGCAAGTTATTTGTTCACCACTGCTGTAGCCTGGTATTGAATTCACAACTCTAAGAGTCAAGTCAGGAACTAACCAATGTCTATATCCACTGGGCCATATACCCTTAAGAGATATATGAATGGAGTTCATATACCTCAGTGATAGTAATAAAGGGTTCAATTCCAAATTTCTACTACCAGTGTGTACAATAGCCAAAAAGTTCGTACAAATGGCAACAAAAATGGGGACAATAGTCCAAATAATGTAAATACTGTAAAAATCTGTTTTTTCAGCATATGAGAAAATATTGTTCTCAACAGGTTATATCTTCATGACCCATTTCTTTTTTGGGTGTACGTCATTTATTGAAACTTGGCAAGTAGGTTATTTGATTCTATTGTTTTTGATGTGTCCTGTAAGTGTTAAGCTCACAAAGCCTTTTTTCTTCATTATGTGACCCCAAATGTTTAGCAGCAGCAGTTTTTTGTAGTTCCTACTCATTTCATTAATCAGTATAAGCCTATCTAAATTCCCTCAAGTTTTCATTTAAGGCAAAATTGCCAGGCATTCAATATAAGATTAGATATTAAATATTTCTTGGGCAATCATATTTCTAAAGAGACATGACTGACTGACTCGGCAGAAGATTTTCCCACAGTAGGTTGCCATTACTTTCTGTGGTAGGCTGGTTGCTCACCAAGGCTACAGAACCCAATTTGTTTTGAATTTAACCCATAGCTGGAGGAAAGAGATGGATTAATAACTTTCTCAAGAGTATTTACGCATAAGTGAATGCATCGAATTCAACTGGAATTTGAACTCGGCTTTCCAGTTTCTCATTCCGAGTTGATATCCACTGCACCCCAGTCCAAAACTACAAGAAACAGATTCATGCATGAAAGTGAACACAAAGACAAAACCAGGATTTGAACTCAGTTTGCTGATTTCACATTCCGGACCATTATGTATCCGAAAATTTGTCAACTGTGTATTCTTGATTTTTAGTAGCAATTTTTTGGCATAGGAAATTATCATCCATTTCCTTGAAAAGTGATCAGATGAAGTGCATTCTTTAGTTTTACAAGTTCTAACTTAACAACTAGGCCTGGTCCCGCCATGCTATTTTCACTATTATGAAACTAATGATAGTGTTAAACCCGTTATTTGAGCAGTGTTGCTATTTCCATCAATGTGGCTTTGTGAGTTAACATCTTCAGTGTTGTTAGGAATCAAATCAAAATACAGATCAAAAATCAAAACTATTGAGCACGATCTTCATTTGTGCTATTGCGAAAATTTCTTCTTCAATAAATAAGCTTGTTGCAAAAAAATTAAAAAAAAGCCCATCCATCTCATTAGTATTGCTTAGTGTTGGTTGTCGGTACAAAGTTTTTGAATAGTTTTGTGTATTTTTACTTAGTAATGATAAATAATTTTTTAAAAATATGTATGAAAGATCAAACTATTTTATAAATTAAATAATTTTTTAAAAATATGTATGAAAGATCAAACTATTTTATAAATTATGTCCATTAAATTTACTGATGTTAGAACTCTTCAAAAAGACTTCATAATAAAATATAAAAATTTCAATTTCATTGTTTTTCTCTTCTTCATACTCAGTTTTTAGGAGTACACAGAAATCTATAAAAATGCCAAAGAGTACAGAAGAACAAAAAGATTGAGAACCCTTGGTAGTCTAGAGTCAACCTTTATTTTCCCCACATACATTGTGCCCCCTTACTTTGTAATCCTCTACCTTGTGTGGGTCTTGGGCCTCCTACAGGGGGAATATAATTGTAAAACAAACAAAACAAAAAGTTTCTATTCTACTCCAATCTGTTTATTTGTCACATGCTCTGTCTATGGTGTTCTCAACGTTTATCATGAGATGTTTCTTGTTAAAACTACATGTTTTGTTAAAACTATATGTTTATTTAAAACTAGATTTCAGTAGCTGCTGTCAAAATTGTCAAGCAGTCACTGCCATTTAAAAAATTAGTCATTTAGTAGCAGTCCAACACTCGTTTCTTTATTTCTAAGGACATTTCTCAGTCCCTTAATACACTGATTAGTTTCTAAAAAGCATATTTGTCTATTCAGTTGTGCCTTTGGTTGTCAAACTTTCAGCTCCTTTCCTATCTCCATTAATTTATCAAACAAAAAAATGCTTTTACTGTCATTTATGAAAACAGAGCAGCCTCACCCACTTAACTGAGGACACTTTTACAGATAAGTGCTAGCAGGAACATCTCAGTCATGATTTATGGATGGATAAATTACTGTGATGATTTTTATATGCTATGGAAAGTTAAATATTTTGGAGGAAAACTTTTTATACCTTCTTTCAGTTAGTCTATCAGTCATTTAATTGGCATACACCATACAAAGAGGCATGACTGACTGGGTAGAGGACTTTCCCCACAGTAGGTTGCCATTACTTTCTGCAGTAGACTGGTTGATGACCAAGGCTATAGAACCCAATCTGTCTTGTTATTTGACTCATAGCTAAAGAGAAAAAAATTAAATTAGTAATTAGTGGGGGATCAGTTTATTACTTCATAACAATAGAAAACCGATCTCCCATTTTATGCCCATGACTGGTTGATGACCAAGGCTATAGAACCCAATCTGTCTTGTTATTTGACTCATAGCTAAAGAGAAAAAATTAAATTAGTAATTAGTGGGGGATCAGTTTATTACTTCATAACAATAGAAAACCGATCTCCCATTTTATGCCCATGACTGGTTGATGACCAAGGCTATAGAACCCAATCTGTCTTGTTATTTGACTCATAGCTAAAGAGAAAAAATTAAATTAGTAATTAGTGGGGGATCAGTTTATTACTTCATAACAATAGAAAACCGATCTCCCATTTTATGCCCATGACTGGTTGATGACCAAGGCTATAGAACCCAATCTGTCTTGTTATTTGACTCATAGCTAAAGAGAAAAAATTAAATTAGTAATTAGTGGGGGATCAGTTTATTACTTCATAACAATAGAAAACCGATCTCCCATTTTATGCCCATGACTGGTTGATGACCAAGGCTATAGAACCCAATCTGTCCTGCTATTTAAACCATAGCTGGAGGAAGAAGCAACGGATTCATACCTTGCAAGAGTGTTTGCGTGTAAGTGAATGCATTGAATTCAACTGGGATTTGAACTCGAATCTCTGATTTCTCATTGCAAGCTTATATCCACTGCACCACAAAATCAACATTGTCCAGATGCTTAAATCTCTTGTTGGTTGATCAAATCTTCAGCCCTCATTAAGTTTAAATTATAAAAGCAACGCAGAAATAATTTGAACATTTACACCAGTGTTTCTGAACCAGTGTACCTGCACACACTAATACACCCTGAAAGTGCACCCCAAATTAGCAGAAGAGTAATTTATGAATTATATATATATTTATATAAATCTGTCTAAACTTATGCATCTGCGAGTGTTCATAGCTAGGTTTTGTGTCAAGGTACCCTCGATAAATATCGAAAATCGATAATTGAAAAAATCAGGTTATAGAAGGAGTGGTTCGATTTTAATCCAATTTGATACACTCATAGACAGACATAAAAAACGATATTCAGAAGTTTGAAGGTTACAGTTCCTACAATAGTGCAGAAAATCAATATTATATATATATATATACATATAAAAGGCAAGATGTTTGTGTGTGTGTGTGTGTGTGTGTGTGTGTGTGTGTGTGTCTGTTTATCTGCCTGTATGTCTATTTTTTTAGCCCTTTTATTTTAGTTTTTGGTTCGGGTTTGGCTCTAAGTAGGTATAATTGTAGTTCTTAGTCTCAGCTATGATACCATTTACTCAGAGGACTTATTTAGCCTTCAAAATTCAGTTTATGACGAAAAAAACTTATTTGATATCGATACCAGGAAATCAAAATTTGACTTATATCCATTCATTTTTCTTTCAGTCTACGGTTTTGCTTTAACTGGAAACAACTATTGCTTTTTAGTCTTTCGTGCCAATGTCCAAAGAGTCTGAGCTCCAGGACCATGGATTAGTTTTAAAGCTTTCATTACACCCGAGCAACACCGGGCTATACTGCTAGTATATATGTATATGAAATGATTTGTTTGAACATTATTTTTGATCGATACTTGTATTTAAGTAGATATTCTATTTATAATCAAACAGTATTATATATTTATTTCTACCGGCCTGTTTATTTACAATAAATTTTTGTGACGAAAATGTGTAAATTTATCGTAAATAATCAGGCCGGTAGAAATAAATATATAATAGTTTGATTATAAACAGAATGTTTACTTATATTTAAGTATCGATCAAAAATAATGTTCAAACAAATCATTTCAAATTGTCAGTTGTTTATAACCAGTTTCATTAATCTTTGTTAATTTCCGTAATATATATATATAATGAAATCTTTATTTTTAAAAAGCTAAAGACACTAGACACATGGTTTCTATAGCTAAGTCAAGTCATTGTTATTTAATATTTTAAACCAGATGCTAAATTCTTTAATCTTTAAGAAGGAGTGAATAATCCTTTGCCTTCAAGGGGTTTAAATCTGATGTTATTAGCCTCTCTAAAAAATAGCAAATTCTTCATAAATCCCTTAAAATAAGAATTGTATGGCTAATCCTCTTTGGGAATGCTAAACCAAAAATGGTAACCATTAAAGAACATTTTTTTTTTGTCAAGGCACATGAAACACAGGTTTCACACAAACATACTGCAATGACAAAAGTATGCAGATGTAGGCTTTAAGAAAGCTTTATTAAACTGAGGAAACAAGGTTTGCATGTAGCGTCCTTTTATAGTCTCAGTAAACAGAAATAGCTCTCTTAAAGAGGAGAGTGACAAAACAAGGAAAGACTCCTCTTGATTATTCATAACACATGCTTAAGTAATTCTTTCAAAATGTTGAAACTACTAACATCTCTTGTGCATGTACACATGTAGTTATCACAATGTCAGCAAACCCAATTTGATCTAATGTATGTATGTATGCCGCATTCACCCTAGTCGGGTTGAGCGGGCTTCCTCCCTGATGGAGCAAGTCTCATTGGGATTTGTTTAAGGGCAGGGTCCCAAGTCCTACCCTGTTATTTAACCCATAACTGGAGGGAACGGACGGATTAATACCTTTCCCAAGGGTACCAGTGCGCAAGTGAGTGTAGTGTGCTCAACTGAAATTGGAACTCGGCTCACCGATTTCCCCCTCCAAGCCGACATCCACCGCACCACAACGCACATCCGTGAACACTAACAGCACCTGGTATTCCCAAGTGGTCACCCACGTAAGTACTGACCAGGCTCAACGTTGCTTAACTTCGGTGATCGAGCGGGAACCGGTGTATTCAACGTGACATGACCGTTATCTAATTCGATCTAATCCTAACAAATGAAATGCGTCACAAATAAAATTTTTCCATTTTGCCTTAAAATATGCTCAATACTGTCTCTGGATAAATATATATATATATGTTATTGTTTCATATTATACTTAAGGATGTGCATTGTGGTGTTGTGGATTTCGACTCGGAACAACAAATCAGGGTGCCGAGTTTGAATTCCAATTGAATTCCTTGCATTCACTTATGCACAAAAACCTTAGGAAAAGGTATTAATGTGTCTCTTTCTTTGGGTTATGGGGTAAATAATAAAACAGATTCTATAGCCTTGACAGACAACCAGTTTATCACAAAGCAATGGCAACCTATTGTGGAATAATCTTCTGCCCAGTCAGCCATGTCTCTTTCCAGACATGATCACCCAAAGCGTGTATCACGTATGGCACTTAACTGACTGATTATATTAAATATACAATGTGGGTTGGTTGATTTTGCTTAGTGCCATATCAACATCTATGGGTTATTTAATGCTGAAATCTAAATATTTTGAACACAATTTTATGGTCTGAAATAAATATATTTTTAATACAATTGTATGCCTTTAACTGAAGATAAAATGTATTATTGATAATTCTACTATAGATGTATTGTTAGTCATTTTGCTTTAAAAATGAATTATTGTTAATTTTACTGGAAACAGCAATTCTTTTTATCTAAAAATGTATTGCTGATACTTTTTACAATAAAAATGTTTTTGTTTGGGTGTTCACTATTTGTGCCACTAACAGGTGCTACCACCCCAGGTTAGGGTGGATTTGTGAATAACAACAATTAAGCAGTGGTTCTACAAGCCTCAAAACCTCCAGTCTCCCGATCAGAGTACTTGCTGCTAGACAGTTTATTGTCATATTCAAGACTGAATATACAATGTATTTACATTGTTTCGACTGCTGTCTTCATCATTATTGTTGGAATTTCGAACCAAACACTTTATTTTCTTCCAAGGTAGATTGTTCTAGTTCCACCTGAAATGCCTTTTCTGGATATCTCAGTTTCAATTATTTCTCTGTATTAACTCAACTCTCCAAGTTTTTGTTCCCCTCTACTGTTTTTTGGGATTTTTTCGGGGTTTATTTTTATAATTATATCACCCTAAGCAAAGCATTTTACTGACACTGTTTTGCAGGGGGTTACATAGGAGGAAAGTTATGAGAAAGAGTGACAAGTTATAGGGGTATCAGGAAGTGGGCAAGAGAAAGATAAGAATACTGATGAGAGTGGAGTGTACAAAGAAATAAGTATGAGAGAAAGGATGCAAGTTAGTGAGATAGGAGATGACAACTGACTTTACATTTAAATTCTTGGAGATTGTAGCTGTCGGGAAAACAAGTAAATGGAAGGGAATTCCACAGGTGGGAAGTGCGAGAAAAAAAGCTGCTGGAGTAGTATTTACGTTTACATTTTATTGGTTTCACAGTAAAATAGTGGGACCTAGTTGCTAATCTTGTGGCTCAAGTAAATTCATCAGAACAGAAGCCATGAAAGTATTTATAGAAGAAAGACAGAGAGGCCATATTGCGCCGATGAGAAAGTGACTGTATCTGAGCTGCCAAGTCAGGATCTATCACATTACAGATTTTGGATTTTGTCAAGGACCCCTAGGTGGATAGCAGGAGCACCTGACCAGATATGACAGCAGTATTCAATGCACAGCAGATGGTAGATTTATATATGAGCAGGATTATTTCAGACGGGAAAACTTCCTGACCCTACACAAAGAACCGAGTTTCTTAGCAGCGGATTTAGCTATGGATTCTATATAGTCATTCCACTTGAGGTCTGTTGTGAGAGTTAACCTGTGGAGGCGCAGTGTTTTGCTTTCAGGGAGACTAGCCTGATCTATGCTAATGGCGGGTAGGAGTGATTGTCTGTGATGGTTAATAGATAGCAGCTTTTGTTTTGGAAGCATTAAAATACCCATGGCCAGGTTTTGAACTCACAACTCTTTAGCTCAAGTTACTGGACTACTTCAACTTCTGCTTTTATCCACTTTTTTGTGTGTCCTTGGGGACATCAGTGAATGAACGTATATTACCTTAAGAAGGCGAAAGCATACAACAGCTAAAATGTTAATGTGACAATAAAGATGACAGCAATAATCCGAACAATGTAAATGATATATATTGTTGCAATATCTTATCTCAGAAATATAGAAAGACAATGTAATGTCTTAAAAATAAATGCATATTTCAGAAGACTTATTTTTTCCTAATTTTCAAATTTCCTAATTAATTTCTCCTTATTAAATTTAAAATGCATGCCAAAGTTTTAGCTATTTTACAAGTATTTAGATATTTTACAAGTATTTAGCTATTTTACAAGTATTTAGATATTTTACAAGTATTTAGATATTTTACAAGTATTCCCTGAAGTAAAAAAAGCCGGGAAATACCAATCTAAATCCTGATCTAAACAATGACAAAGTTAATGATTATTTTCAGAGTTTATTTACAGTGAATATGATTCTTAACAAAATATATAATGGAAGTTTCAAGAATTAAGAGGTTTTTCCAATTTTTTATTTTTAAATCATTTCACCCCAAACAAGGCAATAAAGCTACTAAGATGCAATGGGTTACTAAGAGTGAAAGAATCTAAGAAAAAAAAAGTGTTGTAAAATGTCTTGACTTATGACTAGGCTGGTTGAAAAGTCATATATGAGGTTGGTTTTATGTGGAGTCTATCAGATTGGAGATGATGCTGCACAAATTAAGATTGTTATTTTAAAATGAGAAAAGAATAGAAAAGTTACATGAAAAGAGAAACAAAAGAGAAATAAAAGCACAGCATAGAGCTGTAAAATGGTGAGACCTAACTGGCAATCAAGCACTGTATCCTAAATTCATAAGATCAAAATTCTATTTAATCCATTTTCTGTGAGAGGAGAAATTCAGTTGTCATTTTCTAAACATACCTGTACCTTTAATTTTACAAACAGTGAAATATTTTTTAAATTTTAAACATAAGAAATTATTTTTAACACTTGGTATTCCAATCAAAGTACAAAAACTTAAATAGCTTCTGATTATAAAGTACATAGTCTGTTTGTTTGCTATCCAATAAATCATAAACTTTGGGATGGTTTTAAAAGTTATAGGGTGATTCATAATGGTGAAAAACAATCTGGAGACTTGGTTTCATAGATGATTTTTTAAAAGATTTGAACATCTCAAGATTAACTTCATTTGTTTTTATACAAAAATTTTAATGAAGAAAAAATTCTATCTTGTTTCCAATTAGTAATATAATCTTTGCTCTTTGCCCGGTTCACACTCCACCCATGTCTATTGAACAGGTGCAGAGGCTCATCCCTTGTTCCCTATTTAGGATGTGGTTCCCGGCTTTCTCTTTTCCAATCTTTTCACTCCTTTATTTATTTATTTTATTTTATTTTACTTTTTTTCAATTGGAGTAGATAGACTAAACTGTCACCTGGTTCACACTCCACCCACATCTATTGAACAGGTGAAGAGGCTCATCCCTTGTTCCCTGTTTAGGATGTGGTTCCCGGCTTTCTCTTTTCTAATCTTTTCACTCTTACGTAGCCCCCTGCGCTTCAGTGGCATTACCGCCTTGCTCGGGGTGATACGATTAAAAAAAATTTTAAAAAAATGTCAGTGGAATATATGATCTCAATATGACATCATGGATCACTCTCCTGGAGGTTAGCCTCAGTCTTGGCTCTCCTTTATAGCTAGGTTAGTAGAAAAGTCACATATAAATCAAGTCTTATGTTAAGTCTCTTGGATTGGGGATGCTGCTGCACAAATGGAGATTGTTAAAAAAGAATAGAAAAATAGCGTATGTGGATAGAGAAGCAAAATAGAAATAAAAGGAGGAAACACAAAAATAAGCAAAAGACGACATTGGTCCTGAGGAGAGAGAGCGCAAAAAGCGAACATTAAGGCTATGTAGCAGATTCTTCTCTACATATCAATGATATTACAGGACAAAGAGATCAGAAAATGAGATGTATTCAGGCATGAGTCAGAAGGAATAAAAATGGGGGAGAAGGAAAGGGGAGAATGAGCAGGGTTGTGGTGGTTGAATAGAGGAAGTAACAAGTGTCCGTGGATAAGATCAGACAAGAGAGGGGAGACAGAACAGATGGATGAAGGATCTGCTACAGGAAGCTGATCCACTTTCTGATGGAGTTACACTGTCTAGTTATTGATCTGACCAGCACAAAAAGCTCAAAAGGCCAGTGGCCAGCCAGACCAATTCAAAACAGAAAGCACAACTGGGATAGCACATTGGCTTTGGCCCTGTCAGGAAGCGCAGAGATTTCTATAGATATCATCAGTCGGTACCAACAACAGGTTCAAGCCATTTACATAGAGAATAAGCAAGAAGATGCAACACACACAAACACACACACATTCTAGATGCATATAAAGCATACATTATTTATAACATAGTCAAACACACACACACACACAATATATATATATATATATAGAGAGAGAGAGAGAGAGAGAGATAGACAGAGAGAGAAAGGGGAAGAGAGAGAGACTGTGTGTGTGTGTGTGTGTGTGTGTGTGTGTGTGCATGCATATTTTCTATACTGTATGAAAACACGCTTAATATACACAGGTAACATAAACAAATATATTCATGATCAAATTGTTCTTTCAATTTATACACTGAACATATTTTAACAAGGAACTCCTTTCCCCATGCCTGCTTCTCTGATAGCTACAATCTCCAAAAGTTTAACTATAACGTCAGCTGCTATCTTCTATCTCCTTGACTCCCACCTCTCACTTACTCTCTCTACAACATCACCTGTACAGTTTTCTTTTCTGTCTTCCCTCTCCTCTCATTGTAACCCCCTGTGTACCAGTGAAGTTCTGCCTTGCTTGGGGTGAAACAGTTAAAACAAATTAAAAAAAAATGTTTTTGACTGGATGGAACTGTGAGCCCTATAATATAGATTACTTATATAATAACATGATATATACATATGAAAGTGGACACTGAGGTCAACAATAAGCAGCAACTATGTTTCATGCTTGAACATAATCATCATTGTGTTTAAGCATGAAGCTGGTAGGTGCTGACCTCAATGTTCCTTTTTATATTAACATATGCTCTATCCCTGATACAGAGCACTTTTACTCATAAATATAGCATGCCTTAAAACTATATATATTGTCATCCGCAGACAGATCTGTTTCGCTGTACCACAGCTCATCAGTACGGTTAGACTCCGATTGCTTTTTAACCCAGGATTGAAACCCGACCACATTGGCGTCGGGTCAGCGATTCTACCTCTGAGCTATGGGCGTTCGGTAGAAGGCAGACTTTTTTACGTGTATATTATCCTTATACGCGCCAAATAGCCATAGCCAGAGTGCTCTAATTCATTTTACTGAATGAGCAATGCACACACACACACACACACACATATATATATATATATGTAATAAACATGATTTCTCAAATATTCAGGCCAGCAGATGTAAATAATATACTGTTTAATATTAAAAACAAAGCAACTACTCAAATATGAGTAACATTGAAAATAATATGTAAACGAATAAATTTTTGTATATGTTTGATTTATTCTATAGATATATAGATATTTCATTTGTAAACAAGGTCGACCTGGGTTTCTACCATGTGGTGTCTTCAGGTGATTTGTAATGAATAATTTTTAGCATTTTGTTTTTTTTAAGAATGTTCACGTAACAGGGTAGAAACCTAGGTTACGTAATAACTTGTTTACAAATTAAATATATATATATATATATATATATATGTATGTATACCCTTTTTTTTTAATTTACTTTTTTTAAGGGACAAGAATAAATGCCCACTTCAAGGACTTTGAAAAACAAAAGAAGTCATTTACAAGGCAAAAGTACATGACATAAATGGCCAAAACAAAATATATTTGGGATCAACCAAAGACACCTTTAAGACCAGGTGGTTCAATCACAACTCTACATTCAAAATAGAAAACTTAAAAAATTGTACAAAATTGGCTAGTGTGTGGAAATTGAAATCAAAATATGGAAAAGACCCAAACATAACATAGAGTTTAGTAAAAACAGCCAAGCCTTATAACAGTGGGAAGATAATGTAGACTGTGCCAGGAAAAAATGTTAGCGATTATGCTATTCACAAACAAAATGAACATTGAAAATGGTATTAAACGGACATGCCTCCCAGAGCTACCATACGAACGCGGGTGTCCCTCAAGGCTCTATCCTAGGTCCTACGCTCTTTCTGATCAACATTAATCATCTCCCTGATACCATAAGATCCCAAGTTGGTATGTACGCTGATGACACTACAGTTTATTCTCGCCTCGACCAAAAATCTGGTGTGGGTGACAAAGCTAACCTTGCAGCCGTGCTTGGAAAGGACCTCCAATCCGTAGTGGACTGGGGTAAGAAATGGCTCATAAATTTTAATACTTCTAAAACAAAGCTACTATCAATTAATCATCATAGACAATTGCACCTACCTATTAGCATGGACCAGGCTTGCCTCCCAGAGAGTAAAACACTACGCCTCCTTGGTCTCACACTCTCAGCGGACCTCAAGTGGAATGACTATATCAAATCCATTGCTAAATCCGCTGCTATGAAAATCGGTTCTCTGTGCAGGGCCCGGAGGTTTTTTCCGTCTGAATCTATCCTGCACATTTATAAATCTACAATCTGCCCGTGCATTGAATACTGTTGCCATATCTGGTCGGGTGCCCCTGCTATTCTCCTTGGGCTTCTAGACAAGTTACAGCGGAGGGTCTGTAATGTGATCGATACTGACTTAGCAGGCCGCCTGCAGTCTCTCTCTCACCGGCGTGATGTGGCTTCCCTGTGTCTCTTCTATAAATACTTTCACGGCTTCTGCTCCGATGAACTTAGATCACTGGTGCCCCCTAGGTTCGAATTTGCATGAGATACTAGATTAGCAACTAGATCCCACCCTTTTACAGTGAAACCGATAAAATGCAACCGCAACTTCTACTCCAACAGTTTCTTTTCTCACACTTCCCGACTGTAGAATTCTCTTCCACATGACTGCTTCCCCGACGGCTACAATCTCCAGGAGTTTAAATGTAAGGTCAATAGACACCTCCTAACAAACTAACATCCATTCTTTCAAACACTCTTTCCACGCACACAACTATCTATCACCCCCCCCTTCGGACATTTCCTATATCTAACCACTCTTCCTATTTACCTCCCCCTATGTAGCCCCAAGTGCAATAGTGGCAGTGGAATGCCTTGCTTGGGGTGAAATGATTAAAAAAAAACTATTGAATAAAAAGAACAGAAATTATGACTAAGTGTAACCATACTAAAAAATACCTATTAGGTTCATCCAACCAAGGATGAAAACATTATAATTTCTTGTAATTTTAAAAATTGTGCATTCAAAAATTCTCCGTCACGTGAGCATTCTTAATAAAAAAAAGGTAAACGGTAAAAGCAGTTATTGCAAATCGCCTGGAGACCACATGGTAGAAACATAGGTCATGTAATAACTCATTTACAAATGTAATATATATATACATATATATATATATGTATATATATGTCAGATTAAATAAATTGCAAACAATATGTTTGCTTATTTTTAATAAAATCAGTTCATACTCAGATAATCTTTCATGTATTACAATCAACAGATGTCAGAAATGAGCTGTAATGTTGACAAATGTTATTTTCATTTATTTCTTAAGGTACCCAAGTACCTTCAACTTCTTTCCGAGGTCATCTTCAGGGGTGTGAGTTATAGTAACAAATGTAACCGGGAAAACTGTGCTGCTAAAAGTTACTATACATTTTTTCCTGCTTCAAATACAGCGTTCATTAGAACATGAAAATTATCCAAAATGGAATTTTTTTATATTTTGTAATGTCATGTTCATGCACATGTTAAATTTAGCAATCAGACTATCTCCCCTACCAGTCCTGGGGTTTAGGGGTAGCACACATCAATCCTGAATATGAATTTATATGTAAAACTGAGTTTTCATGAATATCTTGAGATTTAAAAAATTATTTAATAATCAAGGCCAGCTAATTTTACTTTTAATAACTAAGGCATTTTGTCAATATTTAAAATATTTATTTTTCACTGATTTGAAGTGAAAGGATTGCTAAGTTTTCTGTTAGGAAAAGTGGATCACGGTTTGGGGTTAGATAATTTTTCCTGCCAGAATCTATTTTACACATTTAACACATAGTTTATTATTTTTCCATGCATCGATTATTACTGTCACATCTGGTCTGATGCTCCTGCTATATATTTAGATATTCTTGACAAAATCCAAAGAAATATATACATGATTATCACTTCTAACTTGGCATCTCAGCTTTAATCACTTTCCCAGAATCAAAGAACTAAATTTTGACCAAACAGTTCTGCCATTATATTGTGAGAGATGCCTGATGAATAATAATAATTTTCGAACATTAAATGTGCCGAGAAAAAATCTTAAAAAGAAGCCATATAATAAAAATTTTCAATATGGTAAAAATCAAAGCAAGATTTGAATATTATAAACTTTAAAATTAAATACTGCAAAATTAAAATCCATAAATTTCACAAGAATTTTAAATATGAAAATATTAAAATCATTTTCACATCAAACAGAATTTTTAAGTAACATGAAAATGAGTGAATAAAAGAATTTGAAAGTTTCAAATACATTTTAATATCAAATCTGTTTTTCATAGTAGAAAAAAAATACAATGACTAAAAACAAAAAAATAAAAAAATGGAAAACTTCCAAAAAAAAAAAAACATATCAAAATAATTATAAGCTAGAAATAGCTAAAAGACATTATCCTGCCACAACTAAAAGTTTCACAAAATGAGCAGTCTCCAAATGCTTCACAGATCCATTGAAATATGATTTGTCGAGATAATTTCTTGGATATTTCTGGGTTATATTACTGTTCTAGTTTGTGTGATTTTCTTTCTTTTGATGAGGGGTTGAAGTCACTCTCTGAGGTATTGAGCCCTCTGCTTTCAAGTTAAGGTACATTTCACCCATGGATTTTTTATGTGTCTTTTCCTTGTTGGTTGGTCGTTTTTTTCTTTCTTTCTTTTTGCTGATTTAGCTTTTGGCAAATGAAGTAATTCAAACACACACACACAAATATATATATACATATATGATACAATAACTAAATAGGAAACATTTATCAATTGAAAGTGTTTAGTTTTGTTAAATTCCGCTATTTTTACTTTAATCAAATAGCGGAAAAGTAAAAATGACCAGAATTTCTTCTTTTTCACCATTTCTCATTCTCAGATGAAGCTATAATAAAAGTTAAACATCTTAGATTGATAAACATTTTCTATTTCTTCTTTATTATTTTACTGGCCTGCAACCTATAATTAATTACATCGCTCTCACTCCAACACCCCCGATGAGTGGTCGGATGGGTCCTTCAATGAAACTCTGGAATTGGGTTGCTGAAGGCAACATGAATCAGCTAAGTGACAAACCTTTTACTTGTACTAATCATATATATATATATATATATATATTTCGTCTTTAAATCTCCGAAGAAGCTTGTTATAAGTGAAATATGTTAGATTGAAGATACATTTTTCCTACTTGTTCTTTACTTATTCTATTCATCATATATATATATATATATATATATATATACACACACACACACACACACACACACACACGAAATGCTTTGAGCATTATTTTTGATCGATACTCGTATTTAAGTAGATATTTGGTGGCTTCTATTATGTGGATAGGGGTCACAGGTTTGAATCCTGCTGAATTAAAATGACCCATATTTTTAAAAATATTTTTGAAAAAATGACCCATATTTTTACAACAAAAATTTATCGTAAATAATCAGGCTGGTAGAAAGATATATAATACTGTTTGATTATAAACAGAATATCTACTTAAATACAAGTATCAATCAAAAATAATGTTCAAACAAATCATTTCAATTTGGTTGTGTATAACCATTTCGTTAATCTTCGTTAATTTCCGTTATATATATATATATATATAATAATAATAATAATACTACACACACATATATATATATTTTTTTAGGTATATATTAGTACATGAAGAAAAATATAATAGATGATTTTATCAGAATGTAAATTAAGAAAAAGAATTAAATTTGAAACTAGTGATAATGATATGAGTCTTTGTTCAGGCTAACTTCTATAATAATGATCTGATCTTTGTATATTCAGGCGTTTCTTGAAAAAAAAAATCAAACAAAAAAAGAAAATAGCATACACCCTACAAGAGGAAACGAAACAATTACTAAGTATTGCATAAGATATTGATACTCTATTTTTATCTGTTTTTGATTTGATTCAGTTTTTTATGTCCTATCAACCCTTTGCAGGTTATTTAAAGCCAGAAATATTTTTAGATTGTTAGAATTTTCTTTTTGTGAAATAGTAACAATTTAGTGATACAGGTCTTTATAATTAACCTAGAGTTGAGAGAGAGAAAGGTGGATTCGTACCTAATTAGAATTTGATAAACAAACAAGAAATTATATTAGATATAAAGTGGGGATCAAATCTATATCACACAGTATATAAACTGATCCCTCATTTTGTGGACATGGTAGTTTCTATACATTTATATTCCATAGAACATAAATAAATATAAAGAGCTTGCTTGTGTAGCTAATCAGTATTTGTTTAATTGATTCAGTTTTTATGTCCTATCAACCCTTTGCAGGTTATTTAAAGCCAGAAATATTTTTAGATTGTTAGAATTTTCTTTGTGAAATAGTAACAATTTAGTACAGGTCTTTATAATTAACCTAGAGTTGGAGAGAGAGAAAAGGTGGATTCGTACCCAATTAGGAATTTGATAAACAAACAAGAAATTATATTAGAGGAGTGTGATCAAATCTATATCACACAGTATATAAACTGATCCCTCATTTTGTGGACATGGTAGTTTTACACATTTATATTCCATAGAACATAAATAAATATAAAGAGCTTGCTTGTGGTAGCTAATCAGTATTTGCTTAATTGATTCAGTTATGTCCTATCAACCCTTTGCAGGTTATTTGAAGCCAGAAATATTTTTAGATTGTTAATTTTTCTTTTTGTGAAATAGTAATAATTTAGTGATACAGGTCTTTATAATTAACCTAGAGTTGGAGAGAGAGAGAAAAGGGGATCTAGACCACTTAGAATTTACAAACAAACAAGAAATTATATTAGATATAAAGTGGGGATCAACCATATCACACACAGTATATAAACTGATCCCTCATTTTGTGGACATGGTAGTTTCTACATTTATATTCCATAGAACATAAATAAATATAAAGAGCTTGCTTGTGTAGCTAATCAGTATTTGTTTAATTGATTCAGTTTTTATGTCCTATCAACCCTTTGCAGGTTATTTAAAGCCAGAAATATTTTTAGATTGTTAGAATTTTCTTTTGGTGAAATAGTAACAATTTAGTGATACAGGTCTTTATAATTAACCTAGAGTTAAGAGAGAGAGAAAAGGTGTGGATTCGTACCTAATTAGAATTTGATAAATAAACAAGAAATTATATTAGATATAAAGTGGGGATCAAATCTATATCACACAGTATATAAACTGATCCCTCATTTTGTGGACATGGTAGTTTCTATACATTTATATTCCATAGAACATAAATAAATATAAAGAGCTTGCTTGTGTAGCTAATCAGTATTTGTTTAATTGATTCAGTTTTTATGTCCTATCAACCTTGCAGGGCAGGTTATTTAAAGCCAGAAATATTTTTAGATTGTTAGAATTTTCTTTTGTGAACAGTAATAATTTAGTGATACAGGTCTTTATAATTAACCTAGAGTTGGAGAGAGAAATGGATTCGTACCTAATTAGAATTTGATAAACAAACAAGAAATTATATTAGATATAAAGTGGGGGATCAAATCTATATCACACACAGTATATAAACTGATCCTCATTTTGTGGACATGGTAGTTTCTATACATTTATATTCCATAGAACATAAATAAATATAAAGAGTTTGCTTGTGTAGCTAATCAGTATTTGTTTATGATTGATTCAGTTTTTATGTCCTATCAACCCTATGTTATTGAAGCCAGAAATATTTTTAGATTGTTAGAATTTTCTTTTTGTGAAATAAAGGAATTAGTATACAGGTCTTTATAATTAACCTAGAGCTGAGAGAGAAAAGGTGGATCTGCACTAATTAGAATTTGATAACAAACAAGAAATTATATTAGATATAAAGTGGGGGATCAAATCTATATCACATGGTTACATAAACTGATCCCTCATTTGTGATGGTAGTTTCTATACATTTATATTCCATAGAACATAAATAAATATAAAGAGCTTGCTTGTGTAGCTAATCAGTATTTGAGCTAATTGATTCATTTTTTATGTCCTATCAACCCTTTGCAGGTTATTTAAAGCCAGAAATATTTTTAGATTGTTAGAATTTTCTTTTTGTGAAATAGTAACAATTTAGTGATACAGGTCTTTATAATTAACCTAGAGTTGGAGAGAGAGAAAAGGTGGATTCGTACCTAATTAGAATTTGATAAACAAACAAGAAATTATATTAGATATAAAGTGGGGGATCAAATCTATATCACACACAGTATATAAACTGATCCCTCATTTTGTGGACATGGTAGTTTCTATACATTTATATTCCATAGAACATAAATAAATATAAAGAGCTTGCTTGTGTAGCTAATCAGTATTTGTTTAATTGATTCAGTTTTTATGTCCTATCAACCCTTTGCAGGTTATTTAAAGCCAGAAATATTTTTAGATTGTTAGAAATTTTCTTTTTGTGAAATAGTAACAATTTAGTGATACAGGTCTTTATAATTAACCTAGAGTTGGAGAGAGAGAGAAAAGGTGGATTCGTACCTAATTAGAATTTGATAAACAAACAAGAAATTATAGGTTAGATATAAAGTGGGGATCAAATCTATATCACACACAGTATATAAACTGATCCCTCATTTTGTGGACATGGTAGTTTCTATACATTTATATTCCATAGAACATAAATAAATATAAAGAGCTTGCTTGTGTAGCTAACTTGCATTTTTGTTTAATTGATTCAGTTTTTATGTCCTATCAACCCTTTGCAGGTTATTTAAAGCCAGAAATATTTTTAGATTGTTAGAATTTCTTTTTGTGAAATAGTAACAATTTAGTGATACAGGTCTTTATAATTAACCTAGAGTTGGGAGAGAGAGAGAAAAGGTGGATTCGTACCTAATTAGAATTTGATAAACAAACAAGAAATTATATTAGATATAAAGTGGGGGATCAAATCTATATCACACACAGTATATAAACTGATCCCTCATTTTGTGGACATGGTAGTTTCTATACATTTATATTCCATAGAACATAAATAAGATAAAGAGCTAGTTTTGTGTAGCTAATCAGTATTTGTTTAATTGATTCAGTTTTTATGTCCTATCAACCCTTTGCAGGTTATTTAAAGCCAGAAATATTTTTAGATTGTTAGAATTTTCTTTTTGTGAAATAGTAACAATTTAGTGATACAGGTCTTCTATAATTAACCTAGAGTTGAGAGAGAGAGAAAAGGTGGATTCGTACCTAATTAGAATTTGATAAACAAACAAGAAATTATATTAGATATAAAGTGGGGATCAAATCTATATCACACACAGTATATAAACTGATCCCTCATTTTGTGGACATGGTAGTTTCTATACATTTATATTCCATAGAACATAAATAAATATAAAGAGCTTGCTTGTGTAGCTAATCAGTATTTGTTTAATTGATTCATTTTTTATGTCCTATCAACCCTTTGCAGGTTATTTAAAGCCAGAAATATTTTTAGATTGTTAGAATTTTCTTTTTTGTGAAATAGTAACAATTTAGTGATACAGGTCTTTATAATTAACCTAGAGTTGGAGAGAGAGAGAAAAGGTGGATTCGTACCTAATTAGAATTTGATAAACAAACAAGAAATTATATTAGATATAAAGTGGGGATCAAATCTATATCACACACAGTATATAAACTGATCCCTCATTTTGTGGACATGGTAGTTTCTATACATTTATATTCCATAGAACATAAATAAATATAAAGAATATTGTGTAGCTAATCAGGACTTGTTTAATTGATTCATTTTTTATGTCCTATCACCCTTTGCAGGTTATTTAAAGCTAGAAATATTTTTAGATTGTTAGAATTTTCTTTTTGTGAAATAGTAACAATTTAGTGATACAGGTCTTTATAATTAACCTAGAGTTGGAGAGAGAGAAAAGGTGGATTCGTACCTAATTAGAATTTGATAAACAAACAAGAAATTATATTAGATATAAAGTGGGGGATCAAATTCATATCACACACAGTATATAAACTGATCCCTCATTTTGTGGACACAGGTGTTTTTATACATTTATATTCCATAGAACATAAATAAATATAAAGAGCTTGCTTGTGTAGCTAATCAGTATTTGTTTAATTGATTCAGTTTTTTATGTCCTATCAACCCTTTGCAGGTTATTTAAAGCCAGAAATATTTTTAGATTGTTAGAATTTTCTTTTGTGAAATAGTAACAATTTAGTGATACAGGTCTTTATAATTAACCTAGAGTTGGAGAGAGAGAGAAAAGGTGGATTCGTACCTAATTAGAATTTGATAAACAAACAAGAAATTATATTAGATATAAAGTGGGGGATCAAATCTATATCACACACAGTATATAAACTGATCCCTCATTTTGTGGACATGGTAGTTTCTATACATTTATATTCCATAGAACATAAATAAATATAAAGAGCTTGCTTGTGTAGCTAATCAGTATTTGCTTAATTGATTCAGTTTTTATGTCCTATCAACCCTTTGCAGGTTATTTAAAGCCAGAAATATTTTTAGATTGTTAGAATTTTCTTTTTGTGAAATAGTAACAATTTAGTGATACAGGTCTTTATAATTAACCTAGGAGTTGGAGAGAGAGAGAAAAGGTGGATTCGTACCTAATTAGAATTTGATAAACAAACAAGAAATTATATTAGATATAAAGTGGGGGATCAACTCCATATCACACAGTATATAAACTGATCCCTCATTTTGTGGACATGGTAGTTTCTATACATTTATATTCCATAGAACATAAATAAATATAAAGAGCTTGCTTGTGTAGCTAATCAGGACTTGTTTAATTGATTCATTTTTTATGTCCTATCAACCCTTTGCAGGTTATTTAAAGCTAGAAATATTTTTAGATTGTTAGAATTTTCTTTTTGTGAAATAGTAACAATTTAGTGATACAGGTCTTTATAATTAACCTAGAGTTGGAGAGAGAGAAAAGGTGGATTCGTACCTAATTAGAATTTGATAAACAAACAAGAAATTATATTAGATATAAAGTGGGAGATCAAATCTATATCACACACAGTATATAAACTGATCCCTCATTTTGTGGACATGGTAGTTTCTATACATTTATATTCCATAGAACATAAATAAATATAAAGAGCTTGCTTGTGTAGCTAATCAGTATTTGTTTAATTGATTCAGTTTTTATGTCCTATCAACCCTTTGCAGGTTATTTAAAGCCAGAAATATTTTTAGATTGTTAGAATTTTCTTTTTGTGAAATAGTAACAATTTAGTGATACAGGTCTTTATAATTAACCTAGAGTTGGAGAGAGAGAGAGTGGATTCGTACCTAATTAGAATTTGATAAACAAACAAGAAATTATATTAGATATAAAGTGGGGGATCAAATCTATATCACACACAGTATATAAACTGATCCCTCATTTTGTGGACATGGTAGTTTCTATACATTTATATTCCATAGAACATAAATAAATATAAAGAGCTTGCTTGTGTAGCTAATCAGTATTTGTTTAATTGATTCATTTTTTATGTCCTATCAACCCTTTGCAGGTTATTTAAAGCCAGAAATATTTTTAGATTGTTAGAATTTTCTTTTTGTGAAATAGTAACAATTTAGTGATACAGGTCTTTATAATTAACCTAGAGTTGGAGAGAGAGAGAAAAGGTGGATTCGTACCTAATTAGAATTTGATAAACAAACAAGAAATTATATTAGATATAAAGTGGGGGATCAAATCTATATCACACACAGTATATAAACTGATCCCTCATTTTGTGGACATGGTAGTTTCTATACATTTATATTCCATAGAACATAAATAAATATAAAGAGCTTGCTTGTGTAGCTAATCAGTATTTGTTTAATTGATTCATTTTTTATGTCCTATCAACCCTTTGCAGGTTATTTAAAGCCAGAAATATTTTTAGATTGTTAGAATTTTCTTTTTGTGAAATAGTAACAATTTAGTGATACAGGTCTTTATAATTAACCTAGAGTTGGAGAGAGAGAGAGAAAAGGTGGATTCATACCTAATTAGAATTTGATAAACAAACAAGAAATTATATTAGATATAAAGTGGGAGATCAAATCTATATCACACACAGTATATAAACTGATCCCTCATTTTGTGGACATGGTAGTTTCTATACATTTATATTCCATAGAACATAAATAAATATAAAGAGCTTGCTTGTGTAGCTAATCAGGACTTGTTTAATTGATTCATTTTTTATGTCCTATCAACCCTTTGCAGGTTATTTAAAGCTAGAAATATTTTTAGATTGTTAGAATTTTCTTTTTGTGAAATAGTAACAATTTAGTGATACAGGTCTTTATAATTAACCTAGAGTTGGAGAGAGAGAAAAGGTGGATTCGTACCTAATTAGAATTTGATAAACAAACAAGAAATTATATTAGATATAAAGTGGGAGATCAAATCTATATCACACACAGTATATAAACTGATCCCTCATTTTGTGGACATGGTAGTTTCTATACATTTATATTCCATAGAACATAAATAAATATAAAGAGCTTGCTTGTGTAGCTAATCAGTATTTGTTTAATTGATTCATTTTTTTCCTATCAACCCTTTGCAGGTTATTTAAAGCCAAAAATATTTTTAGATTGTTAAGAATTTCTGGTAAACATGAATAAATGTTGCCACAATAAGACAGTGTCAAAAGGATGTTTTTCTCCCATGACTGCTTTTTTAGCTTCCTTCACTCCTCGTCAAAGTTTATTGCTTTAAAAAGCAAAGATTACATTTGTAATAAAACCTAAATATATGAAAGTGAACTTATACATTTTTTTGTTCTTGAGAACTGAAAAATATTAAATAGTATTTATTTTTGAGATGAGGCATTGTAACTATTTATAGTGTTTGGTCTGTTCTCATATTTTTGATCACATTCACAATGTTTCGGACATTCTATACTCCGACTTTCTTAAGGTGATATTTGTTGGAATTTTAAACCAAAACCTTTTATTGAGTTCACAGAGGTAACAGTCAGTTAAGTTCCATACGTGATATTCATTTTAAGCAATCATGTCTCGAAAGAAGACTATCCCGCAATAGGTAGCCATTGCTTTCTGTGGTAGACTGGTTGATGACCAAGGCTATAGAACACAATCTGACCTGTTATTTAACTCATAGCTAAAGGGAGAAAATATTATTAGATTAGATTATTAAGTAGTATTTAGTGGGGGATCAGTTTATTACTTCAAAACAATATAAAACCGATCCCCGACTTTATGCCCCATATCAGCTTTAAGTATGTTTCCAACTATTACATTCAGTCAGTCAGTTAAGTGCCATATGTGATACACGCTTTGGGCGACTATGTCTCGAAAGAGACCTGACTGGCTGGGCAGAAGATTATCCCGCAATAGGTAGCCATTGCTTTCTGTGGTAGACTGGTTGCCAGCCAAGGCTATAGAACCCAATCTGTTCTATTATTTAACCCATAACTGGAGAGAAGAGACGGATTAATACCTTTCCCAAGGGTATTTATGCGTAAGTGAATGCAAGGAATTCAACTGGAATTCGAACTCGGCTACCCAATTTGTTGTTCCGAGTTGATATCCAATGCACCACAACACACATTCGTGAGTATTTAACAATACCAAAATCTAAATGCATAAACATGAAATATAAACTGTTATTTTCAAACTAAGCACAGATTTATTTCCCTCATTTGCTGCACTCATACACAAAGTCCAATTTACGCATTAAGATTTTAGAAAGTTAAACTTCCCTCCTGAGAATGTTATCTGTGCGATAGTTTTAAATGCAGCAAGAATACTTGAAAGAGAAAAAAAAAATTAAATAAACAATATCCATTTTCTCGAGAGAAAAAAAAGACCAGAAGTTTAAAAAAAAAAAAAATAGAATAAAAATGAAGGTACAATGTGAAAACTTAATTTTAAACATTTGATGGATAAATTCAGGCTGGCATGGCTGACAGCTGGTAGGCTGTAACCCAAAAGATGGAGTTGGAGAGATTTAAGGGCTGACTGGCTCAGTGAAAATCTTAAGTGAACGATGAAAGATTGGTTCAAATAAAAATGAATAGAGAGGTGGGGGGATTATTTCTACTTGACCAACTTCCACTAAATAGGGCTTGAATAGGATCAATTTTTACTTTATGAACAATGTAGGGTCAAATACTGAAGTCATGACAATTCTGGTTTAGATTTAAGGATGATAATGTATGACCGTAAGTATATGCATACATATTCAAACAATAATAATTATGCAGTATAACCCGGATATAAGAGAAACCCTGATATAAGAGTATTTGCTATAAGAGCAACCCTGATATAAGAGAAATTTTATCTAGTCCCAAATTAGAGCCTGTGGTAATGTATATAAAATAGACTAAGCCCGGATATAAGAGAACTTGTATCCGGTCCCGACAACTCTCTTATATCCGGGTTACTCTGTAATACTTAAGATACCACCAAATAAAATAAGAACAATGACATAATGTGCAAATGAAGACATAGATAAATATTTACCTTACAATCTAAGCATTATTTCTTTTCATAAAAAGAAGAATTATTAAAGTAAAAAAAAGAACTACTCCTAAATTTTCCAAACTAAAGAAAGACTTAAATAGCAGGATAGACTGTGTCCTGTAGCCTTGGATGGCAACCAGGCTAGGAGAAGAGCAACTGAATTAACAATTGCCATCTATAGTTTACATAAGACAATTCAGAACATTTTTAGATGAATAATTACCCTGGATGTGTGTTGTGGTGCAGTGGCTATCAGCTTGGAACGAGAAATCGGAGAGCCGAATTCGAATTCCAGTTTATTAGTTGCATTCACTTACATGCAAATAACCTTGGGAAAATATTAAATGCAAGGTCAATACCCATCTCTTATCCACTTGACTCCAGTTATTTCTACATCACCCTGTATATCTTGTTCTTTTCCTTTCTCTCTGCCTTTGCAACTGTCTTCACACCTGTGTTTCCATCCTTCTCTTGCCCTTTCTTTGACACCCACTGTAACTGGTCCATCTTTCTTTTCACTCTCCTCATGTCTAAATTTTTGCTTTTATTTAATCCCCTGTGCATCAGTGGCAGTACCACCTTGCTTGGAGTGAAACAATTAAAAAAAAATCTCTTCCCTCCAGTTATGGGTTAAATAACGACAGATTGAATTCTACAGCTTTGGTTGGCAATCAGTCTACTGCAGAAAGTAATGGCAACATACTGCAGGAAAATCTTCTGCCCAGTGAGTAATGTTTCTTTTGAGACATGATCGCCTAAGCATCTATCACGTATGGCACCGATGACTGACTGAATTATTTTACTGCATCATAATACCTGTCCTCATGTGACACAGCAAATGATAAACCAGAAAGAGAAAGTTCTTTCATATATTGTTTATTTTTTTTATTTTTTTTTTTTAATCATATCACCCCAAGCAAGGCGAAAAACACCACTGATGCGCAGGGGGCTACGTAAGAGTGAAAAGATTGGAAAAGAGAAAAACCAGAAACCACATCCTAAACAGGAAACAAGGGATGAGCCTCTTCACCTGTTCAATAGACGTGGGTGGATTTAAAATTGCTTGTCTGCTCAATGGTTCTTCTGAAATCTGAATGGTCCTTTATAACCTGCAATTTTTATATTCAAAGTCTGATGGTTTCCACCATTATTCATAATTATTTCCTTTTCAGATGAACATGCATTTTTTTTAATGTGTTCGGCTGATTCGAGATGAAGGATAAGATTTTAATTCTTTTATTGGCAATTCCTTCAACTTTACAAACGAATAAATAGATTTTTATCAGATGTAAAATCATTCGCTTGCTTAAAAAAAGCTTGAACCTCTAAATAGAACAATTATGGAAAAAGGTAACCAATTTTTTTTAATCATGTCACCCAGAGCAAGGTGGTAACGCCACTGATCTGCAGGGGGCTACGTAAAAGATTGGAAAAGAGAAAACCGGAAACCACATCCTAAACAGGGAACAAGGGATGAGCCTCTTCACCTGTTCAATAGACGTGGGTGGAGTGTGAACCGGGCGATAGTTTAGTCTATCTACTCCAATTGAGGGGGAAAAAAAAAAAGATTGATAAGATTGGCTCTCTCTAATTTTTCCAGAAAATAAGTTTCTCAAGTCCACTAGCTGTTATCACTCTTTTTAGTATTGATAGGGACTTCCTTCCTAATCTTCTTTCCAATATTGATATTAGCCGTTTCCTTATGAGATAACATTTGGCATTCATTGACCGACCAGCCAGTACTGTTTCCGGTTGAAATATATATATATATATATATATATATATATATATATATATATATAGTTTATAAAGGAAAACTCAACACAAACTTCATAGTGCTCTGGTTAACACCCATCGAGCTCTCTATATGGATTTACCTATTAATAATTTATATTAAGGAAATCTTGGATGCTCCTCACAGTTTATGGACTGACAACTATACCTATATATATATATAGTTTAGTCTATCTACTCCAATTGAAAAAAAAAAAAAAAGACAGAGTGATAAGATTGGAAAAGAGAAAACCGGAAACTACATCCTAAACAGGGAACAAGGGATGAGCCTCTTCACCTGTTCAATAGACGTGGGTGGAGTGTGAACCGGGCGATAGTTTAGTCTATCTACTCCAATTGAGGGGAAAAAAAAAAGAGTGATGAGATTGGCTCTCTCTAATTTTTCCAGAAAATAAGTTTCTCAAGTCCAGTAGCTGTTATCACTCTTTTTAGTATTGACAGAGATTTCCTTCCTAATCTTCTTTCCAATATTGATATTAGCTGTTTCCTTATAAGATACACTAGAATATCTAGATACTACAAGTATTCTCCTTATAAAATAGCTGGTGCACATTAGAAAAGAACAGAAGAACTTTCTCACATCCAAGACCCTTCTTCTATATGCTCTGTCCCTTCAGGATGTAGGAGATCATGGTTTTCCATGGCTTCCTATCTCTGGTGGCTCTTAGCATGCCTTCTCCTGTTACACCATGCAACCCTCGTTCCATCATCCACCTGATTAGGTCCTTCAAAAATGTTATCCATTGCTTTCCCCTGTCTCTTTTCCCCTCTATCTGGCCTGTTAGTATCAAGTTCTCCTCCTTCCTCATAGCATGTCCCAGGAACTTCAACTGTCTCTTCCTGATGTTCAGTATTAATTTCCTTTTTGGTTCCATCATTTCTAAGACCCCATCATTGCTCACATGCTCAATCCATTATATTCGCAGCATCCTTCTGTAGAACCACATTTCAGCTGCTTCAAGTTTTTCCTTCATCTTTCATATTGTCCAGCATTCACTGCCATATTGAAGAACTGGCATCACATAGCAATCCAGTACTCTCTTTGTTTCTAGCAAAATTGTCCTGTTTCTTAATACATTACTCAACTTCTAGAATGCTTCCATCGCAATGCCAATTTGCCTTCGGATCTCTGTGTTGCACTTTCCGTCTTCTGTTATAACACTTCCCAGGTATTTAAGTTTTTGTACCTTCTTGATTCTAGTATCCCCAACCCGTATTTGGCATATTGGGCTGCCCTTTTTACTAATGACCATGCATTCGGTTTTCTTTCTAGTCCTTTCTTGTTACTTTCTTCAACTACCTTCTGTAGGAGGTCTTGTAATTTTCTTTTCTGTGTCTGCTATCAGCACTGTATCATCTGCATATCTTAGGTTGCTTAAATCGTGGCCTCCGATGGGAAAGGTATTAATCCGTCTATTCCTTCCAGTTATGGGTTAAAATAACAGGACAGATTGGGTTCTTGGCCGGCAACCAGTCTACCGCAGAAAGCAATGGCAACCTACTGCGGGATAATCTTCTGCCCAGTCAGTCATGTCTCAAAAGAGACATGATTGCCCAAGAGTGTATCACGTATAGCACTTAAATGACTGAAGAATTCTTCACAACCTGTTCCACCATCCATTCACACAAGCTCATCATGTAGGTGGCTTGCCACCTTCACCTATCTGTTACACTCAATAGGCCCCATGAGGGTTAAGTTTTCCAAGCCCTCTAGTTTGAATGACATATTGGAAAAGAAAAAGACATTTTTCAAATTAATAATTACTAGCAGTATAGCCCAGCGCTGCTCGGGCGTAATGAAAGCTTTAAAACTAATCCATGGTCCTGATGCTCAGACTCTTTGGACGTTGGCACGAAAAAGACTAAAAAGCAATAGTTGTTTCCAGTTAAAGCGAAACCGTAGACTGAAAGAAAAATGAATGGATGTAAGTCAAATTTTCATTTCCTGGTATTGATATCAAATAAGTTTTTTTCATCGTAAACTGAATCTTGAAGGCTAAATAAGTCCTCTGAGTAACATGGCTGAGACTAAGAACTACAATTATACTTACTTAGAGCCAAACCCGGAGCAAAAACTAAAATAAAAGGGCTGAAAAAAATACAGAAATCCAGACATACAGACAAACAGACACACCCACAAATATCTTGCCCTTTATATATATATACAATATTGATTTTCTGCACTATTGTAAGAACTGCAACCTTGAAACTTCTGAATATCGTTTCTTATGTCTTTGTCTATGAGTGTATCAAATTTGATTAAAATCGGACCACCCCTTCTATAACCCGATTTTTTAAATTATCGATTTTTGATATTTATCGGGGTACCTCGACATAAAACCTAGCTAAGAACACTCGCAGACGCTTATAGTACAACTGTGTAAATTTTCCAGAAAATCGGTCCAGCTGTTTCGGAGTCTATAGGTAACGGACACACACACACACACACACACAAAGTTCCATTTATAAATAAGTTTAGATTTTACTACATCACAATACTCTACTCAGGTTACAAATGTGTCGCAGCAAATGATAAACCAGAAAAAAAAGTTTTTTCACATGATATGTATTCTTTTTTAAAACTTGTCTACTCATTGTTTCTTCTGAAATCTGACTTGGCCTTTTATAATGGAATAGTCAGTCATTAAGTTAAATGTCATACTTGAAATACACTTGGGTGATTATGTCTCAAAAGAGACATGACTGACAGGGCAGAAGATTTTCCTGCAGAAGGTTGCCATTACTTTCTGCAATAGACTAGTTGCCAACCAAGACTATAAAGCCCAATCTGCCCTGCTATTTAACCAATAGCTGAAGAGAATAGCACCAGAGTAATACCTTTCCCAAGAGTATTTGTGTGTAAGTGAATGCAACAAATTCGATTGGAATGTGAACTTGGTGCTTCAGTTTCTCTGGTATTCACTGCATCATAACACATCAATTTAGCTGAAATATTTTGGAAGGTGAGAGTCAAAGGAATATATATATATATATATATATTTGAAATGATTTCTTTGAACATTATTTTTGATCAATACTCGTATTTAAGTGGATATTCTGTTAAAACCAAACAGTATTTATTTCTACCAGCCTGATTATAAAAAGAATATGCACTTAAATAGGTGTATCGATCAAAAATAATGTTCAAACAAATCATTTCAAATTGTCGGTTGTTTATAACCAGTTTCCTTAATCTTCATTAATTTCTGTAATATATATATATATATATATATATATATATATATATGTATAGAATAAAAAGTGTGAGAAGCCATGAATGTTTTGTTTAAAGTGCACATTTATTGTTGTTGTTATTATACATGTTATGATACATTAAGTGTCCATAATGTATCATGACACTTAATGTATCATAACATGTATAATGACAACAACAATAAATATGCACTTCAAACAAAACATTCACGGCCTCTCACACTTTTTATTCTATACCAATTTCTATTATACTAAATCTTGAGTTTATTTTGTAACAAGTATTTTATTCTTGTTAAAGCATTTGTTGAGTAAATCAAATAAAATTTCTTTAATTAAATTAAAAATAGTTCTGGTCTTAAAATTTTGCGCAGTACTATATATATATATATATATCTTACAGTCCATTGACCTGTATCTATCACATTCTGCTTCTATCTATCTATCTATCTATCTATCATATATATGGTAGGAGATAGCATAAGATACGTTGAAGAAGCTTGTGATGTCAATGCCTGACAATGAAGACTGTGATCAAAGCAAAAGGCTATTGTACTAAATATTAAATTTATTTTGTAATGAGTATTTTTTTCTTGTTAAAGCATTTGTTAAGTAAATCAAATAAAATTACTTTAATTAAATTGTTTTTTTTCTGTCAATATGCCACATAAAAGATAAAATAGTTCTTATCCTAATACTTTTGAACAGTACTGTGTGTGTATATATATATATATATATATATACTAAGTGCGATTGGTAAATTGTCGCAATTATTTTAGTTTTCCTAAGCATAATATTGAATTTATTTTGTAACAAGTATTTTTTTCTTGTTAAAGCATTTGTTGAGTAAATCAAATAAAATTACTTTAATTAAATTGTTTATTATCTGTCAATATGCTTCATAAAAGATGAAAAAAAATTCTTCTTGTCCTAATACTTTTGCACACTACTGTAGCTAACACAACTACAGTAGTGTGCAAAAGTATTAGGACAAGAAGAATTTTTTTCATCAGTCTTTCCTCAACAACAAAAAACACTTTTGTTGTTGAGGAAAGACTGATATAAAACATGCACAAAACAAAGTGAGTCCTGCCTGACATAGGATTTGTCATAGTAATTCAAGGCATTTGTGGTGCAGTGGATATCGGCTCGGAACAAGAAATCGGGGAGCCGGGTTCAAATTCCAGTTGAATTCATTGCATTCACTTACGTGCAAATACCCTTGTGAAAGGTATTAATCCGTCTATTCCTTCCAGTTATGGATTAAATAACAGGACAGATTGGGTTCTATAGCCTTGGCCGGCAACCAGTCTACCACAGAAAGCAATGACAACCTACTGCGGGATAATCTTCTGCCCAGTCAGTCATGTCTCTTTCGAGACATGATCACCCAAGCGTGTTTCACGTATGGCACTTAACTGACCGACTGAATTCAAGGCAACGTTTTCAAGACTCTATACACAGAGTTTTTTTTTTATCGAGACACCATTTTTAGGAAGGCTGATATTTAAGGCTTGAGATTCCATCCAAGCTTTATTGGTTGATTGATCCATTTTTATGAATTATCAACCCTTTGCAGGTTATTTCAAACCAGAAAGTTTCTTTCGCAGAAGGAGATACTAATGGTTTAGTGATACAAATGTTACTAATTAACTCATAGGTCAGGGAGTAGAAATGGATTCATACCATTCTGAAGGATATTTGCATATTGGTTAATATAATGAACCCAACAGAAATTGGAACTCAGCTCTACAATCAACAATTCCAAGCTATTATCTATTATACCACAGAGAGATCCAAACTTACTGTACCTGATTTTTACCAAGCAGGCACCAATCTAGGTACTGTCCAGGCTCAACATTAACTTTAGTGATTGTATGAGAATTGATGTTTCAATCTGATGTTTCTGTAAATCACCTAGCTTTCTGATACCCACTGATGGGAAGACACACGTCTGTCTATAAAACTCAGGATGTTGAAGTAACAAACTTTATTTTTGTATTAAAGTTTTCTCTCTCTCTCTCATATATATGTATAAAAGGAGGTAAATACATATATGTGTGTGTGTGTGTGTATTAATCACCTGAAGATTGGTGTGATGCTATGAAACTCACTATCATGAGTAAAACATAGGATAATATGTATATTAATTAACACACACACATATATATATATATATGAAAAGTGTCTGAAAACCATATAACTGGTTGACCCAAGCTTTGTGAGTGAAATTGGGTAGATGGCATCTGTTTGAGGAATCATCAATGGTTGTGCTAGCTCAAAGTCACAAATCATTGTGACTGAGGGTTTGAGCGTCCTCACCTTGTTCAGAGTACTGTTAACGCTCTCTCCAAGAAACTATAACATCCACTCAGTATAGTTGCAGTATAAACCACAGATGAGCTCTTTGGGTGTTGAACAAACACAAGTGTGCCTGAGCAGGTATCTGCAATGGGGATTGGCTAGCTGTCCTCAAGTGGCCAGCCATCCACCCTTTGACAGCTCTTGTTTTTTGTCTCGTGGGGCTGGGAGTGACTTTCCAATCTTCTCACCAGCAGAAAAGCTAGTAGGAGAGCTGGTATAGATATCAAATACCTACCCATGTGGCAGCTTTTACTGAGCTACATATTACCAGTAGCAGGCCTAAGCCTGTAAGAAAATGCTGAAAAATTTTGCATCAATATAACACAGTTAAATACACAATCTATCTTAATTTTAATTTCATGGCTAAAAAGAGTAAGATGAAATTGCTGGGTTTAATTAGAAAAAAGTTAAAAAAAATTACACACAAAAGATGTATTTATAGATGCAGCTAAGGACAATAACATTTTTGTATTGGTGATTATATATATATTCTGAAGTTTTATGTAGGTAATAATCTATTCTTTCTATTGAAGTTTAATATAATGCAAACTTCTGAGATTAATAAGAATTTTAAAGGAAATATGAGCAAATGGATTTTAATGATTCTCTTCGGCACAATACAACTGATGAATAATTTTATTTCTGAACTAGTGATGACCACTGAAAAAATTCAGATGTATAAGTTCACATATATTTGAATTTCTATGAGAAAATTTCTTATTCAAATAAGCGAAACAAATGTGGTCTCCCCACCTTCCTTTTTGCTAAATTTTTCAAAGCATTTCTCTCCAAAGTAAAGTGATTATAACTATGAGAAGCAAGGGGTTCCACACGTGAAAAAGAATTGAAAAGAAATTTGAGAAAGGACAATAAAAGAACAGGTTCCAGCAAAGTTGAAAATGACAATTTATGTTGTATTTAAACTTTTATAGATCATAACAGGAGAGTTCCAAAGGTGGGAACAGAAATTATTAAAATAGAACTGATGGTTTTCTTTTCTTTTTTTTTTTAATCATATCCCCCTGAGCAAGGCGGTAATGCCACTGATGTGCTGAGGGCTAAGTAAGAGTGAAAAGATTAGAAGAGAAAGCCAGAAACCACATCCTAAACAGGGAACAAGGGATGAGCCTCTACACCTGTTCAATAGATGTAGGTGGAGTGTGAACTCGGCGATAGTTTAGTCTATCTACTCCAATTGAAAAAAAAAAAGTGAAGATTGGAAGAGAAAACCAGAAACCACATCCTAAACAGGGAACAAGGGATGAGCCTCTTCACCTGTTCAATAGACGTGGGTGGAGTGTGAATTGGGCGATAGTTTAGTCTATCTACTCCAATTGAAAAAAAAAAAAAGTGAAGATTGGAAGAGAAAACCAGAAACCACATCCTAAACAGGGAACAAGGGATGAGCCTCTTCACCTGTTCAACAGACGTAGGTGGAGTGTGAACTGGGCGATAGTTTAGTCTATCTACTCCAATTGAAAAAAAAAAAGTGAAGATTGGAAGAGAAAACTGGAAACCACATCCTAAACAGGGAACAAGGGATGAGCCTCTTCACCTGTTCAATAGACGTGGGTGGAGTGTGAACTGGGCGATAGTTTAGTCTATCTACTCCAATTGAAAAAAAAAAAGTGAAGATTGGAAGAGAAAACTGGAAACCACATCCTAAACAGGGAACAGGGGATGAACCTCTACACCTGTTCAATAGAGGTGGGTGGAGTGTGGTTACTAACTAGCTGACATATGTTGTATTTAGACTTTTGAATATCATAGGTGGGAGGAAATTAAAAAGCCAGAAAAGAGTTCCTCAAATGAAAATTGTGAGAAAAGAAACTATTAGGGCAAAACTGGAAGCATTGGAAATGTGGTTCTACAGAAGGATGCTGCGGATATCGTGGACTGAGTATGCAAGCAACGATGAGGTGTTGGAAAGAATGGCAACAAAAAGGAAATTAATACTGAGCATCAGGAAGAGACAAGTGAAGTTCCTGGGACATGCAATGAGGAAGGAGAGCCTGGAGAACCTGATACTGACTGGCCAGATATAATGAAAGAGAGACAGAGGAAGGTAGCGGATAACATATTTGCAGAGCCTGATCAGGTGGATGATGGAACAGGGGTTGCCAGAAGTAACAGGAGTAAACATACTAAGAGCCACAAGGGATAGGGAGACATGGAGAATCATGATCGCCTATGTCCTGAAATGACAGGGCACATAGAAGAAGAAGAAGAAGGTGAAAGGAAAGCAATAAGCCAAAAGAGAGTTTCACAGTTGAGAAGTGAAAAGGAACTATCAGAATAGAACTTAGGGTTACAACTAGCTATTTCAACAGTAAATTTTCGCTTTAGGTCCCGAAGGCTTTTATCCCTTCAAATTTTTCTAAAATAGCCTTAATTCCCTTGCAAATGTATATACTGAACTCAAATCCACTATCAGTTATTGAAGAAACCTACCTTTATTGATGTTAAAAACCAGAAAAAAATTGAACTTTTTCTCAACCGTTTTTGCCCCCATTACAGGCTTACATCCACTACTGAATTTCAGCCTATTTACTTCCTTTACTGAAATTAATACGCGATTTTGCGATTTATTTTTTTATCGGGACTCAATTTCAGCAGAAAGATGTTTGTTTTTGCGTGTTTTTTTTTTCCATTTTTTTTTGTTGCCTTTTTTTTAATAAGTTTCAAAAATATGAAAATTAATTCTGAATTAAGTACCAAAAAAAAGGAAAAAAAAACAAAAAAAACAATATATTTGAAGGTTAATTAAACTACATTTATCACTTATTTTCATATATTTGAAAGTTAACTTTCTCCTGAAATTAAGTACTGAAAAAAGAAAAGGAAAAAAAAAATCTATACATTCATATAGTTGAAAGTTAACTTTCATTGGAAAACATTAAGTAAAAAAAAAAACATGCAAAAACAAGCAACTTTCTGCTGAAACTGAGTACCGAAAAAATATCGAGTATTAATTTTAGTCAGTCAGTTAAGTGCCATACGTGATACACGCTTGGGCGATCATGTCTCGAAAGAGACATGACTGACTGGGCAGAAGCTTATCCTGCAGTAGGTTGCCATTGCTTTCTGCGGTAGATTGGTTGCCGACCAAGGCTATAGAACCCAATCTGTTCTGCTATTTAACCCATAACTGGAAGGAATAGACGGATTAATACCTTTCCCAAGGGTATTTGCGTGTAACTGAATGCAATGAATTCGGTGGGAATTCAAACTCGGCTCCCCAATTTCTCGTTCCGAGTCGATATCCAATGCACCACAACGCACATCAGGAAGTAAATAGGCCGAAATTTCTGTAAAGGAAGTAAATAGGCCGAAATTTATTTCCTACGCCAAAAGTCATTCAGCAGTTAATAACTTGTCTGTGTGATGGTTGTGCGTGACAAAAAGAGCGAGATGAAGTTTGATTTTTTCTGGTCATTAACATCAATAAAGGTTGGTTTCTTCAATAAATAATTATTGATTTGAGTTCAGCATATACATTTGCACGGAATTAAGAGTGTCTTGTAAAAATTTGAAGGGATAAAAGCCTTTGGGACCTAAAACGAAAATTTACCATTTCAACAGTAAAATGAGGAGACTTAGTGGCCATATGTATATGCTGGTTGTTGGCTCATCCGCCTTTTGAGAGGTCTTGTTTTTGTCCTGTGAGGCTGATATGCCATTGCCCTCACCAGCAAAAAAGCTAGTGGGGGAGTGGTTTAGATGCCAACAACCAGTCAAGGCAGCAGATTATATTAGGTTACAATTTACCAGGAGCAGGCCTAAACATGACCTGACATGAAATCAAATCAGTCTCAAATTAAAATTTATTTAATAAGTTTGTCAAATCATGTTCTGCACAGCATAAAATGTTTTTCAAATGCCTATGTTTAGGTAATCTATTAAAGTTTTAAATGAAGACCTCTATTTGACAGATCGACTTTCAACTTCGGAAAGACTTAACTGAAAAGATAAATGAAATTGAAAAATAAGAGGTATGTAGTTAGTTATCTTATTAATAGTTCATGGAATTTAGTGACTCAACCAATTTGTTTCTTTTGTTTTTAATTTTTTTTTTTTTTTTAACCGAGGAGAGAGTTGCTTGAAGAATAAAAGAATTAGGAGTATCACGAAAGAAAGACAAAAAAAAAAAAATCAATTTCCTTATTCCAAAATGGCGTAAATATTTTAATATAAATAGATCTCATTCGGGGATGGGGAGAGTAGAAAAAGTAAAAACCGTTTTCTTTTTACGTCTAAAGTAAGCATCAAGACAAAGTATTTAATAGACACCTTGGCATAGGATAATGGTTAATGAGTGTGGTGCAGTGAATATCAACAAATCAGGGTGCCGAGTTTGAATTCCAGTTGAATTCCTTGCATTCACTTATGCGC
Organism: Ascarosepion bandense; assembly: GCA_037127315.1. Lineage (NCBI taxonomy): Eukaryota > Metazoa > Mollusca > Cephalopoda > Sepiida > Sepiidae > Ascarosepion > Ascarosepion bandense. The sequence continues at coordinate 1,211,260 of JBBBDQ010000909.1, read as the reverse complement.
AACTACCCTTGGGAAAGGTATTAATCCATCTCTTCACTCCAATTATGGGTTAAATAACAGGACAGATTGGGTTCTATAGCCTTGGATGGCAACCAGTCTACTACAGAAAGCAATGGCAACCTATTGCAGGATAATCCTCTGCAAAGTCAGTCATGTCTCTTTCGAGATATGATTGCCAAAAGCGTGTATCACGTATACCACTTAACTGACTGACTGACTAAGTCAATACAGATAGTAAATTAAAAAAAAAAAAAAAAAAAAAATGGCACTACTTAAATAGACTGGTCCACTAGTAAAAATAGGGAAAAATGTTTGGCAAATGGAGGATGGAAATATTTTTGTTGGCTAATGTTATTTAAACCTTCTAGCCACAATGCTTGTCAGAATTAAAAAATATTTAATTCTTTTTATCAATTGAGGTGTGAGGGAATTAATACGGTTGATAGTGTTAAATTGATCTCTGACTTTTACAGAGTTATCAGCACTAAGTTTTTATTTACAAATATTGTGCCTAAATGTGCTAACATGTGCATATTTTTTATACTTTTGCTAATTTATGCAAAGTTTCGTTATTTAATTAAAAATGTGGCAAAGTTTTAAAAATGTATACATCTTTGTTCTTTAACGAGAAAAATCTTTTAATAAAAAAAACTTTTTTTAATATATTTTGCTAAATAATTGTTTGTTTTCATAATTTTATTTTCTTTTTTTTAATCATTTCACTCCCAAGTAAGGCATTCCACTGCCACTATTGCGCATGGGGCTACATTGGGGAAGGTAAAGAGGAGGAGTGGTTAGATGTAGGAAATGTCAGAAGGAAGGTGATAAAACAATTGTTTATTCTTTATTTAAAAGAAATGCTTTTGTAAAATAAAAATGTCTGTTTTTGTTTTATAAGCAGTTTCAAACTTGACATTTATAAACAAACAGCTAAGTTTTGATAGCTTTGTAAAAAATTAGGGATCCACGCTGTATCAATATTATGAGCAGGACCTCCCTTCTGAAATTCTAAGAAATCAACATTTCTTGATTTTGGCAATTGTTGCAGCTTAAGGAAGGTCTAAATAATGTCAATTTATTAAAATTATTTCTCCAAAAACTTCTTACATATATTTTATGAGTGGACCAGCCTATTTAAGTCGTACTCTATTTGAGACCAGTTTAGTTAAGTAATTCCTATATTATTTATATTGATTTTAAGCCAGCACAGGTAGCCAAGTCAATTTATGAGATTGTTTAAGAAATAGGAAGCATAGTGTAATAGACACCTTTATCAGAAAGAGAGAAAAGAAGATGTGAAAGTCAGTAGAGAATATGTTTAACTATCAAATTGAAGAGAAAGCCTTGAAATGTACGTAGTCATATAAGGCCACAAGATTCTGTTTGATGTGAAATCATCTTAGAGTGGAACCAGATGAATAAGAAAGAACATCTCTAATCAACTACATATGTTAAGGTCTGCATCAACAGAAAGGTAGAAGACTGAGAATTTATGAGATACAAGTAGAAACTAGTGTAGCCATGACAACGAGTTTTGAACCCAGCAGAAGCAGCAGCAGCAGCCACAAGAAAACAGGTTAGAAAAGTTAAGAGGAGGAAGTGAGGGGGAGGGGCAAAGCATGGAGGTTGGGAAGTCCTAGACAGGAGTTACCAAGATTGGAAATTAACTCCAAAAATAAGTAAATAAATTTTCTGCCCAGATGGAAGTAATTTGCCAGGCTCTTGACAATATATCTGCTTCTAAGTACATGTGTGTGTGTGTCGGAAAAGAGTGTATTAAAACTGTGGAACATCCCATTTTACATCAATCTCTTGTAAGAATAAAAGGAAAATCATTGCTTTGTGGAAACAGAAGCAGAACCATAATATTCCGTTTCCAAAGAAGTCAAATTATCAGCATAGACCATCTGAAGCAAAATTTGTTGCAGACTTTTACATTACCAATGTCCTCTGGGGGTATATAAAAATTGAAAGGTTTCCCCTCCGTTCAACGGTACATCTCTATTGCTATTATGGCTCTCTACGGTTTCTTTTTCTTTAATATCGGTAAACTGTTCTTGAAAAATGGTACTGGAATTGTTTCCCTCAATTACCTTCTCTAAGGTTCAGAACTGCCAACACTTTTACCCTAGCTATGCTATAGACTATAGTTTACACTACTATTTTACCCAACCCAAAGACAAAATAAACATCTCTAATCAACTACATATGTTAAGTTCTGCAACAACAGAAAGTTAAAAAACTGAGAATTTATGAAAGACAAGTAGAAACTAGTGTTGCCATGACAACAAGTTTGGATAAAAACATTGGTTGAAATAATTTGAAAAGTGACTTGACTCAAAGAACCCTGAGTTCAATACCTGGCCATGGCAAAGTTAACAAAACTTGTAGAGATGAGTTACAGAAATTAATTACTACCGGTAGTGTGCAAAAGTATTAGGACAGGGGTGGTTTTTCTTTTCTTGTTAAAGCATTTGTTGAGTAAATCAAATAAAATATAAAATTACTCTAATTAAATTGTTTATTTTCTGTCAATATGCCTCATAAAAGATGAAATAGTTCTTGTCCTAATACTTTTGCACAGTACTATATATATATATATATATATATATATATACACACACACACACATACACACACATACAGGTGCGATTGGTAAATTGTCTGAATTATTTCAAGGTAAAAGGCTATTATTACTTTAATTAAATTATTTATTTTCTGTTAATATGCCTCATAAAAGATAAACTATTTCTTATCCTAATACTTTTGCACAGTACTGTATTTCTAATGTCTCTATTTAAACTCTAAAATTTTATTTACTATTTGTTTATTTTTTAATATCTCCTTCAGTAGGAGATAGGTTTGCCTATCATCCAGTTCACACTCCATCCTGGTCTTTTTAAAAGGTGTAAAGCAAAAGTGTCCAAACTTTTTTTTTCCAAAGAGGGCCAGATATGCATGGGGGCCAACCATTCTTTGAACCATTACAATTAAATGCAAATGAACTATTTTATGAGAATTTTATTGCAAATGGCATATGTTCATTTCTTCACGAAATAAATTTAAACAGGCTTTAGCAAAATGACTTAGACTGTCTTATCTGAAACCCATATATGATGAAGTAAAATATGTCTGAGAAAAAAACTTCTAGGAAGCTATAATAGATCTCAGACTATTATTATTAATCTCAGATTACATGTTATTGATAATTAATGTTGTCCATCAACTTTTAAGTTAAAAACATATGAATAAGGACATAACGATAACATCTTATTAAGTAGAAAAAGTGACACACGTCCAAGTAACAAAGTATATTTACAACTGGTTTTAATCAACAAAAAAAAAAAAATTTAATTCACTAAGATTTTAGAATTTATTCATCTCAAATCACCAAAATAAATAACTTGCCTTCATGAATGTGAAAGAGGGTGATATTGAAATCTGGACTGCATTATGAAAACTAGGTCCGATTCATAGGCAGTGGTCTTGTTCAAAGGCAGTGAATTTAGAAATTGGTTGGAAAAGGCCAAGTTCAGGGATGATTAACAAAAAATAAATTCACTAAGATTTTAGAATTTTTCATCTCAAATCACCAAAATAAATAACTTGCCTTCATGAATGTGAAAGAGGGTGATACTGAGATCTGGACTGCAATATGATGGTCAAGTCTGGTTCAAAGGCAGTGATTTTAAAAACTGGCTGGAACTAGCTGAGACCAGAGCCATTACTACTACCACGTTTTGGTAAAACATGAAATTGCATTTCTTAGTCCTATATTTTACTAGCAGTATAGCCTGGTATTGATCGGGTGTAATGAAAGCTTTAAAACTAATCCATGGTCCTGAAACTCAGACTCTTTGGATGTTGGCACAAAAGACTAAAAAGCAATAGTTTTTTTTTAAATCATATCACCCCGAGCAAGGCGGTAATGCCACTGATGTTCAGGGGGCTACATAGGAGTGAAAAGATTGGAAAAAAGAAAACCGGAAACTGCATCCTAAACAGGAAGCAAGGGATGAGCTTTTTCACCTGTTCAATAGACATGGGTGGAGTGTGAACCGGGCAATAGTTTAGTCTATCTACTCCAATTGAAAAAAAAGTGAGAAGATTGGAAAAGAGAAAACCGGAAACCACATCCTAAACAGGAAATAGGGGATGAGCCTCTTCACCTGTTCAATAGACATGAGTGGAGTGTGAACCGGGCGATAATTTAGTCTATCTACTCCAATTGCGTTGTTTCCTGTTAAAGCAAAACCGTACAATGAAAGAAAGATGAATCGATGTAAGTCGAATTTTTATTTCCTGGTATCGATATCAAATAAGTTTTTTTCATCATAAACTAAATTTTGAAGGCTAAATAAGTCCTCTGAGTAAATGATATCATGGCTGAGACTAAGAACTGTAATTATACCTACTTAGAGCCAAACCCGAAGCAAAAACTAAAATAAAAGGGCTGAAAAATATACAGACATACAGGCAGATAAACAGACACACACAAACATCTTGCCTTTTATATATATATATTATTGATTTTCTGCACTATTGTAAGAGCTGCAGCCTTGAAACTTCTGAATATCGTTTCTTATGTCTTTATCTATGAGTGTATCAAATTTGATTAAAATCGGACCACTCCTTCTATAACCCAATTTTTTAAATTATCGATTTTCAATATTTATCAGGGGTACCTCGACACAAAACCTAGCTAAGAACACTCGCAGATGCTTATAGTACAACTGTGTAAATTTTCAAGAAAATCTGTTCAGCTGTTTCAGAGTCTATAGGTAACAGACACACACACACATTCTGATTGACAATACTGGCAGGCTGTAATTGATAAATTCTATGACAGAGAGTGAGGGCCATATGAAATTTGACCAGAGGCCATAATTACACAGTTTGCTAATTCCACTTTCCATGCCAATAACAATTGCTCTACCTATAAAATTTGAATGCTCCCAAAGCAAAAACGCTCCCTTTTAACCACCATAGAGAAACTTTGGTTCAACGAGCACTCTGCCTAGAACCAACGTAGTACCTATGCACTTTGCTTAAGTTAGTCTTTGGAAGTTAATTTTACCATATTGTTCAAGCAATAGAATGCTGGTTTAGAAGATAGGTCCCCTGCCTATTGACCTCACTGTCGGACTTTGGATTCATTTGTTAATCTTATATACATGTCCTTGCATGACAGAAGCTACAGACAAAAAACAAAGAAATGTATAAAAAGTAAGAACCTGTTCATTATTATATGTCTAGTAATTACTCATAAAAATTTATAGGTTTATAGATGTGCGTGGGTGGTGTAGTGGATATCGGCTCAGAACGACAAATCGGGGTGTCGAGTTCGAATTCCAGTTGAATTCCCTGCATTCACTTACGCGCAAATATCCTTGAGAAAGGTATTAATCCGCCTCTTCCCTCCAGTTATGTGTTAAATAACAGATTGGATTCTATAGCCTTGGCTGGCAACCAGTCTACCGCAGAAAGCAGTAGCAACCTACTGTGGGATAATCTTCTGCCCAGTCAGTCATGTATCTTTCGAGATATGATCGTCCAAGCGTGTATCACGTATGACACTTAACTGACTGACTATGTATACACTTCTGCCTAGAAGCAGAGAATTCATGCGTTTTGACCAGAATCAAAGTGCATCCCATGAATCACTGTCTAGAATCAGTGGAGTATCTGTGCACTGTGAAACAACAGCAACTTATTCCTTTCCACACAACATGTGAGGAAAAGTAAAGGAGAAAGAAAAAGATGTGAAGGAGACTCGAAGGACACAAAGGAGTAAGGAAGAAGGTAAGTAAGAAAGCTAGAGGAAAGAAATGAAATGTGAGGGAAAGGAAATGAATAAAAGATAGAAATGAAAAGAAAAAAAGACTGGTTTATCAAGGGGGTAAAGGAGTAATAAAACTCCTTTACCCCCTTTGATTTTTTTTTTTTTAAATGGGTGAAGTTTATTGTTAATTTGAAGCATGACCTATACCTTACATATGGAGGGTAAGTGAACGCTATGGTATTAACAGATAAATTATTAAACATCAAAAGCAAGACTGAATTGGATGACGAAGTTGGATGTGGTGGTAGTCTGCTTCAGGTTCACCCAATTTTCTTCTATGTCAAATGTCACGTTGCTGATACTATTTTTTGGCTGAAGGTCTTTTAGTGAATATGTAATCGCAAAGAAAATGTCTAGTAAACTTATTTTTAAATTGTAGGCTTGCCAGTTATTTAACGCTAATAAGTTTAATGAATTTTTGTCACTGATTGTTCTGGTGTCCTTTCTGTATTGTCAATTACTCATGTCGTGGTGGGGGGGCTCTTATGCATTGTTTGCTCTTGTATCTCGTGACATGTGAGTATCAAATTTTTTTTTTTTTAATTGGAGTAGATAGACTAAACTATTGCCTCGTTCACACTCCACCCACGTCTACTGAACAGGTGAAGAGGCTCATCTCTTGTTCCCTGTTTTGGAAGTGGTTTCCGGCTTCCTCTTTTCCAATCTTTTCACTTTTCTTTTTTTCTTATTATTTTTATTTATTTATTTATTCATTTTTTTTTCTTTTCAATTGGAGTAGATAGACTAAACTATCACCCAGTTCACACTCCACCCACATCTATTGAACAGGTGAAAAGGCTCATCTCTTGTTTCCTGTTTTGGATGTGGTTTCCAGCTTTCTCTTTTCCAATCTTTTCACTCTTACGTAGCCCCCTGCACATCAGTGGTGTTACCGCCTTGCTCAGGGTGATATGATTAAAAAAAAAAAATGTTATAAAGACGAGAATAAATTCTGACGGTTCAATCTGAAGCAATCCGCAGACTGTTCTTATTCCTCTTAACAAGAAATGATCGTCTTCTTAAGAAAGGGGGAAAAAAGTTCCTACTCTCAGATACAAGCAAGCACTTGCAGATTCACAAGATTTCTTTTGACATTGGTTCCTGAAGAATCCTTCTCATTTAAGTTTTGGTCTGTTTGATGATGGTAATGGAATTGGTCATGCACCCTTGCACCAACCAATGAAGACATAAAAAAATAAATAAATCTACTTAAAAGACAAATAAAATCTGGTGTTTTTTGCATAGATTGTTCACTCAGATGCTGAATACAGGAAATCCTCAACATTCAGAGTCAGCCCATCTGGAAAATAGTTCCATCCTTTTTATCATACCAGGTGAAAATTTAATCAGTAGTGGGTATATGAGGGTGGGTACTTTGGCTCATCTAATAAAGCCACTGGTTGTTAAAACAGTTAGCTAAGATCTGAATTAAGAAACAGGTGCATTAGTTTCAGGTAATTTTTTTTTTTTTACTGTCTTTTTAATCTTTTTCTATTTGTGTATTTCATAAAATCTAATAGATTTATCTGTTGGTATTGCTAGAGTTATTAGGTATTCTATTGCAAACAGGACAATTTTGCTAGAAATAAAGAACAGAGTACTGGATTGCTATGTGATGTCAGTTCTTCAATATGGCAGTGAATGTTGGACAATATCTTCGAAGATGAAGAAAAAACTTGAAGCAACTGAAATGTGCTTCTATAGAAGCATGCTGGATATAAAGTGGGGGATCAATTCCTTATTACAATCAATATATAAACTGATCCCTCACTTTGTGGTCACATCAGTTTCTATACATTTATATTCCTGAGATCCAAAAGCACAAGGATGCATTTCAAGAGCTGAGTAAAGTGTTAAGAAACAGAACAATTTCGCTAGAAACAAAGAGAATACTGGGTTGCTATATGATGTCAGTTCTTCAATATGGCAGTGAATGCTGGACAATATCATCAAAGTTAAAGAAAAAAATTGAAGCAACTGAAATGTAGTTCTACAGAAGAATGTTGCGGATATCATGGATCAAGCATGTGAGCAATTGGTGAGGTTTTGGAAATAATGAAAACGAAAAGGAAATTAATACAGAGCATCAGGAAGAGACAGCTAACGTTCCTGGAACATGCAATGAGGAAGGAGGGCTTGGAGAACCTGATACTAACAGGCCAGATAGAGGAGAAAAAGAGATTGGGGAAAGCAGTGGATAACATATTTCAAGGGCCTGAGCAGATGGATGACAGAACATGGAGTTGCATGGTGTAAAAGGAGAAAGTGTGCTAAGAGCCACCAGGGATAGGGAGACGTGGAAAGCCATGATCACCCATGTCTTGAAAGGACAGGGCACATAGAAGATTGCAAAGTGTAACAGAAACTACTAGAAAGCAATTTTTTCCTACTGTCAGTAAGTTTCCTCATAGATATAAATAAATACAAATGTTTGTATTATCTACCCATCCCTAATATTTACCTACAACCATAGAATAAAGATTTTAAAAAATTATGCAGCAAATACTTAATTTTTCTTCTTTGTCAATGCACTTGATCCAGTGTTTCTCCAGTAATCATTTAAATTAAAGGCTCTACAGTGAAAATTCCTGATCAAACTTTAGCTAATAGTTGCATCAGTCTATGAAATTACTGATCTACTCTTATAGTCTGTTTAGAAAGGAAAAGCTTCCAAGTTTAAGAAATGTACTGGATGCGATGGATAAATTGTCATCTAAATTACATAAAAATGAAAATACTGACAACTATATATATATATATATATATACACACACACACACACATTCACTTTCCTTCTTATATATATATATATATATATATAATTTTTCTTTCCTTCTTATATATATATATATATATATTAGTCATCCACATACAAGCCTGTTTCGCTGTAATCTCTTTTTTTTCTTATATATATATAATCTCTTTTTTCTTCTTATATATTTATGTATATATATATATATATAATTTCTCTCTTTCCTTCTTATATATATATATATATACATACAATGATAAAAATATAGTTTTTAGGTGTGCTATATTTATAGAATAAAGTGCTCAATATCAGAGCTACAGTGTATGTAAATATCAAAGTGGAAAGTGAAGTCAACACCCAGAGGCAACAGTCTGTTTTATGCTTGAACACAATCGTTAGGCCATCCTGATGATTGCGTTCAAGCATGAAACAGACTGTTGCCTTTGGGTGTTGACTTCAATGTTCATTTGAGTGTGTGTGTGTGTGTGCGCGTGCATACATGTGAATAAATGGATATACACTACCAGCCATAATTATTAGGCCACACCAGTGTTTAAAAAAAATGATGTATTTCATACTATTTTTTAGTATTTATTGCCAAGTGAATAATTGTAAATGAAAACAGAATGGTTCTTTTGTTAATACTGCACAATAACATGTGCATCAAAGGAATTTATAAATATTTAATAATTACCTATATTGCAGTTTCATCAATGAAAGAATGAAGAAAATTTAGGGTAATTTGGACAAGTTCATCTTTGCTTCTTTGTCTTGTAAAATTTTGCAAAGTAATAATAACAAAAGAACCATTCTATGTTCATTTAGAATTATCTACTTGGCAATAAATACTAAAAATAGTATGAAATACATTTTAAAAAAAAAAAAACTGGGGTGGCCTAATAATTATGGCTGGTAGTGTATATAAAAAGAGAAACCAGCTATGTTGGCATAACCAAGAGACAACTTGCCAAAAGACCTAACACCTTAATCAAGTGAAAAATCTCAAACATGGAAATATTAAAAACAAAAATAAAAGGACCTAAGGGCAAAAACTTACCTATTCAACAACTCAATTGCCTAGATAGATCCAAAAAAATATTTCACAATCTTAACTCCTACCGAAGGACAGCCTGAGTCATTAACCAAGTTTCGCACTCTTGCATCTTCAGATAACTCAAATGCAAATAAAATACAGTGGTTCCATTTTTATATACCCATGACCCTAACACACCTACCCTAAAACATCACTGGGGAAAAAAATTAAACTGAATAATTTTATTTAAAAACACATGGATAACCTTACCTCATGGTGAGACTAACTAGTCATGGTATCTGTACTAGAAGCGAGGGGTTAGAGAATATATATCTATATATATATATATATATATTCTCTAACCCCTCGCTTATATATATATATATATATATATATATATACACACACACACAGTTATGTGAATAAATACACATATGAGGGTACACACATGTATTTCAGGTGTTAATAAAACAGTGCTTAATGCAGTTTGAACAGAGCTATACATATAGATAACCACTTAACTTATCTATTTATACACGATACTTTGGCCATCAGAAAAACAAACAGATCTCGACATGTGAAGTTACAAGTTTATTCATCTGAAGAGAGTCAGCTCTAAACTCGAAACCCCTGAAGCGATACAAATACCATTATGGACACTTAATACATCATACAAAAAGCAAGTAATAATAATAATAATAATAATAATAATAATAATAATAATAACAATAACAACAACAAATCTACACTTAAACAAAACATCCACGATTTCTCACACTTTTTCTTCTATACCAATTTCTCTCGTTCGAAACAACCACTATTTTCAACAACCACTCTCTCTCTTTCTCTCTCTCTCTCTCTCTATATATATATATATATATTATCCCCATCCCCGCCATTTACATAAACTTCCTGTGTATGGAAATGTTTTTTTTAGTATCTTTTTGGTATATGAATTTTTGTACCATATTTGCAATACCATTTTTTTTTAATTGTTACTGAGAAAGCGTGATTTTTTCGTTGAAATAACTATACAATGAATGTAATATTCAGAGTTTTATTTGAGATATATATATATATATATATATATATATATATATATATAGTTCTTGATGTAAAACAGAACAAAATTTTATACTAGTAATAAATATATATTTTCTCCCTCATCGTTTAATACAACTCAATAGTTTCATGCCTGTGGTAATTGTCAGGCCCGGATTGAAAACACAATTTCTAATTTTACTTTTACAATTATTGGACCCTGATTAGTGGCATGTCTGCAAAACTCAGTCATAAGATATGATATTGAATGCTTTTTTTTTTCATGACTGCTCGTCTTTAGACATCATAAATTTTACCAATGCACATATTTTTGTGAGGCATGATAGATTTGTTATTAGTGTAAGAAAGAAAGATATTTTTTTATCAATGATATGACACCCGTTTTCACTAGGTGGACACTTATCTCTATCTTCAATGTTTGGTTTGTTATTAGTGTAAGAAAGCAAGATATTTTTATCAATGATATGGCACCTGTTTTCACTCGGTGGACATGTATCTCTATCTTCAATGTTTGGTTTGTTATTATTGTAAGAAAGCAAGATATTTTTATCAATGATATGGCACCCATTTTCACTCGGTGGACATGTATCTCTATCTTCAATGTTTGGTTTGGTATTAGTGTAAGAAAGTAAGATATTTTTATCAATGATATGGCACCCATTTTCACTAGCTGGACACTTATCTCTATCTTCAATGTTTGGTTTTTCATTAGTTTTCAATCTAATTCTTGGCACAGTTTTCCTCACTTTCCCCGATTATCACTGGATGCTGACTGCAAGTCACTTTCAGGTGAGTTACATCCCTATTCACCCTCTTCATCTGATGAACGATCAAGTAAATCCAACACCTGCTGAGCCATTATTGGCTGCCATTTTGATTCATTCCACCAAGAATGGCTTGACTGATCTGTCACTCATTTCAGGATTTAAATTCCACACAGCAACATATGTGAAAATAAACACGATCTGCTAGCATTTGCATTTAACTCAAGTGCATTACTCTACACTGGTGAATAGTGATATACACTAAGCTATAAAGGACAGAAAACTGTGAAGAGCCATGATTTTTCCATGTCCTTAAGTAGAAGTGCATCATCAAAATGTGAAAATGGCATAATAGTTAACCATGTATAAAATGGAAACCAGTGAGCAGAGTTCAAATTTCAGCCTAGAATTCATTTCACACTAATACGGTTTCCGGTTTTCTCTTTTCCAATCTTTTCACTCTTTTCCTTTTTTTATTATTTTTTTTTCAATTGGAGTAGATAGACTAAACTATCGCCCAGTTCACACTCCACCCACATCTATTGAACAGGTGAAGAGGCTCATCCCTTGTTTCCTGTTTAGGATGCGGTTTCCGGCTTTCTCTTTTCCATTCTTTTTACCCTTACGTAGCCCCCTGCGTATCAGTGGCGTTACCGCCTTGCTTGGGGTGATATGATTAAAAATAAAAAATAAAAAAAAAAATTCTTTGGAAATGCATTAATACAATACTTCCTCCCCCAGCTATGGGTTAAAGAGCAAGGTTATCTATTATTGGGTGGTAACCATTCCAAACAGATTTCGGTGGGTGGGGAATAAAAAGAAAAGAAAATAAAAAAGAAAAAGAAAACACATACACACTTGAATGTTTCCCTAGAAGTCATGGCAATTCATAAATACTTTAAATAAAAAAAAAAGAAAAAAGAAACGAATTTATATCATTGTTGACATTCTGCAGGGAAGTAGAATTTCTACTGCGATTTTGCATTAGTGGGCACAATCTTAACAACATCAGATATGCAGATGACTGTGCTGATGTCATACACAGAATGAAACCTACAGGAACTCAGAGACAAAGTAGTAAAGGAAAATAAATGGAAATAAATCACTTGTATCCGAACAGGTAATGAATTCAGCAGATATACAAAAATAGAAAGGGGTGTAAGACAAGGATGTGTCCTTTCACCGGATCTGTTCAACTTGTACAGTGAGAATATTTTCAGGACCCTAGAAGTTATGCCTGGATTTGTCATCAGAGGCCACAATTTAAACAACCTAAGGTACGCAAATGATACAGTGCTGATAGCAGACACAGAAAGGAAACTACAAGACCTCCTACAGAAGGTAGCTGAAGAAAGTAACAAGAAAGGATTAGAAATAAACTCCAAGAAAACTGAATAGATGGTCATTAGTAAAAAGGGCAGCCCAATATGCCAAATACAGGTTGGGGATACTAGAATCAAGCAGGTACAAAAACTTAAATACCTGGGAAGTGTTATAACAGAAAACGGAAAGTGCGACACAGAGATCCGAAAGCGAATTGGCATTGCGAAGGAAGCATTCCAGAAGTTGAGTAAAGTATTAAGAAACAGGACAATTTCGCTAGAAACAAAGAAGAGAGTACTGGATTGCTATGTGTTGCCAGTTCTTCAATATGGCAGTGAATGTTGGACAATATCATTAAAGATGGAAAAAAAAAACTTGAAGCAACTGAAATGTGGTTCTACAGAAGGATGCTGCGAATATCACAGATCGACCATGTAAGCAATGATGAGGTCTTAGAAATAATGGAGCCAAAAAGGAAATTAATACTGAGCATCAGGAAGAGACAGCTGAAGTTCCTGGGACATGCAATGAGGAAGAAGGGCTTAGAGAACCTGATACTAACAGGCCAGATACAGGGAAAAAGAGACCAGTGAAAGCAATGGATAACATATTTGAAGGACCTAATCAGGTGGATGACGGAATGAGAATTGCATGGTGTAACAGGAGAAGGCATGCTCAGAGCCACCAGGGATAGGGAGACGTGGAAAGCCATCATTGCCTAAGTCCTGAAGGGACAGAGCATATAGAAGAAGCATCATTACGTGTAAGAAGACAGAATTTATGGTTGTCAACAAGAGAAACATTTGAAGATGTCAAAAACAAACAAGAACAAAAGTTTAAGTATCTGAGAAATGTTTTGACAGAAGACGAAAATGTAACACTGAAATCAGATGGTGCATTGGAAAAAGATACCTTTCAAAAACTAAGCAAAGTAATAAGAAACAGGACAATATCATTAAAAAAACAGATAAAAAAGTGCAAACAAAACAGTGCTGAACTGCTAAGCAATATCAATCCTATATGGCAGTGAATGCTGGACAATTTCCTCACAGATGAAGATGAGACTTGAATCAAGAGAAACAAAGAAAATAGTGCTGAACTGCTATGTAATATCAATCCTCTTATATGGCAGTGAATGCTGGACAATTTCCTCACAGATGAAGAGGAGACTTGAAGCAAGAGAAACAAAGAAAAGAGTGCTGAACTGCTATGTAATATCAATCCTTCTATATGGCAGTGAATGCTGGACAATTTCCTCACAGATGAAGAGGAGACTTGAAGCAAGAGAAACAAAGAAAATAGTGCTGAACTGCTATGTAATATCAATCTCTTTCTTATATGGCAGTGAATGCTGGACAATTTCCTCACAGATGAAGAGGAGACTTGAAGCAAGAGAAACAAGAAAAGAGTGCTGAACTGCTATGTAATATCAATCCTTCTATATGGCAGTGAATGCTGGACAATTTCCTCACAGATGAAGAGGAGACTTGAAGCAAGAGAAACAAAGAAGTGCTGAACTGCTATGTAATATCAATCCTTCTATATGGCAGTGAATGCTGGACAATTTCCTCACAGATGAAGAGGAGACTTGAATCAAGAGAAACAAAAATAATTCACTGAACTGCTATATAATCCTCATGTGATGAATGTGGAAAATTTCCTCACAGATGAAGAGACTTGAATCCAAGGGAAACAAAGAAAATAGTGCTGAACTGCTATATAATCCTCATATAGCAGTGGATAACAGACAATTTCCTCACAGATGAAGAGGAGACTTGAGCAAAGAAAACAAAGAAAAAAGAGTACTGAACTGCTATGTAATATCAATCCTCTTATATGGCAGTGAATGCTGGACAATTCCTCCCAGATGAAGAGGAGACTTGAGCAAGAGAAACAAAGAAAAGAGTGCTGAACTGCTATGTAATATCAATCCTTCTATGTGGCAGTGAATGCTGGACAATTTCCTCACAGTTGAAGAGGAGACTTGAAGCAGGAGAAACAAAGAAAAGTGCTGAACTGCTATGTAATATCAATCCTTCTATGTGGCAGTGAATGCTGAACAGACTCTCACAGTTGGAGAAGAGAGACTTGAAGCAAGAGAAACAAAGAAAAGAGTGCTGAACTGCTATGTAATATCAATCCTCTTATGTGGCAGTGAATGCTGGACAGATTTCCTCACAGATGAAGGAGACTTGAAGCAAGAGAAACAAAGAAAAGAGTGCTGAACTGCTATGTAATATCAATCCTCTTATATGGCAGTGAATGCTGGACAATTTCTCACAGATGAAGAGGAGACTTGAGCAAGAAAACAAAGAAAGAGTGCTGAACTGCTATGTAATGTCAATCCTTCTATGTGGCAGTGAATGCTGGACAATTTCCTCACAGTTGAAGAGGAGACTTGAAGCAAGAGAAACAAAGAAAGAGTGCTGAACTGCTGTGTAATATCAATCCTTCTATATGGCAGTGAATGCTTTGGACAATTTCCTCACAGTTGAAGAGGAGACTTGAAGCAAGAGAAACAAAGAAAAGAGTGCTGAACTGCTATGTAATATCAATCCTTCTATGTAGCAGTGAATGCTGGACAATTTCCTCACAGTTGAAGAGGAGACTTAAACAAGAAAACAAAGAAAAGAGTGCTGAACTGCTATGTAATATCAATCCTTCTATATGGCAGTGAATGCTGGACAATTTCTCACAGTTGAAGAGAGACTTGAAGCAAGAGAAACAAAGAAAGAGTGCTGAACTGCTATGTAATATCAATCCTCTTATATGGCAGTGAATGCTGGACAATTTCCTCCACAGATGAAGAGGAGACTTCGAAGCAAGAGAAACAAAGAAAGAGTGCTGAACTGCTGTGTAATATCAATCCTCTTATATGGCAGTGAATGCTGGACAATTTCCTCACAGATGAAGAGGAGACTTGAAGCAAGAAAACAAAGAAAAAGTGCTGAACTGCTGTGTAATATCAATCCTTCTATATGGCAGTGAATGCTGGACAATTCCTCTGATTCGAAGAGACTTGAAGCAAGAGAAACAAAGAAAAGAGTGCTGAACTGCTATGTAATATCAATCCTTCTATATGGCAGTGAATGCTGGACAATTCCTCACAGTTGAAGAGAGACTTGCAGAAGCAAGAAAAACAAAAGAAAAAGGAGTGCTGAACTGCTATGTAATATCAATCCTTCTATATGGCAGTGAATGCTGGACAATTTCTCTGAGTGAAGAGGAGACTTGAAGCAAGAGAAACAAAGAAAAGAGTGCTGAACTGCTATGTATTATCAATCCTTCTATGTAGCCGGTGAATGCTGGACAATTTCCTCACAGTTGAAGAGGAGACTTGAAGCCAAGAGAAACAAAGAAAAGAGTGCTGAACACTGTATAATATCAAGAAATCCTCTTATATGGCAGTGAATGCTGGACAATTTCCTCACAGATGAAGAGGAGACTTGAAGCAAGAGAAACAAAGAAAAGAGTGCTGAACTGCTATGTAATATCAATCCTCCTATATGGCAGTGAATGCTGGACAATTTCCCTCACAAATGAAGAGGAGACTTGAAGTAAGAGAAACAAAGAAAAGAGTGCTGAACTGCTATGTAATATCAATCCTTCTATATGGCAGTGAATGCTGGACAATTTCCTCACAGATGAAGAGGAGACTTGAATCAAGAGAAACAAAGAAAATAGTGCTGAACTGCTATATAATCCTCATATAGCAGTGAATGCTGGAAAATTTCTTCACAGATGAAGAGACATAGCAACAGAAACAAAGAAAAGATAATAGATGTATCTGATGCAAATACAGTTTACCCTACAATATGACTGATCTTTTCTATATTAACAAAAATTTCTGTATATGTATGTAAACATTAGAACAAATAAAGAATTATTTACATTATTGAATGTGTCATATGGTGCAGTGGATATCAACACAGAACAACAAATCGGGTAGCCAAGTTCGAATTTCAGTTGAATTCCTTGCATTCACTTACGTAGAGATACCTTTGGAAAAGGTATTAATCAATCTCTTCCCTCCAGTTATGGGTTACATAATAGGACAGATTGGGTTCTATAGCCTTAGCTGGCAACCAATCTACCGCAGAAGGCAATGGCAACCTACTGCGGGATAATCTTCTGCCCAGTCAGTCATGTCTTTTGAGATATGATAAACTAAAGCGTGTATCACATATGGCACTTAACTGACTATTTACATCATTCAGACTGTTGTCCTAATCTTTATTGCCATATTCATGTTTCAGTTGTATGTTTCAATCTTCTTCAGGTGATATACATTAGAATTTTAAACTGAATCCTTTATTTAGTTTATGGGATAGATTGTTCTAATTCCATGTGCTATACCCGTTCTGGATATCTCAGTCTAAGTTAATTTCATTCAGTAACTGAACTCTCCAAGTTTTTGTTACCTCTGCTTTGGCCAGGTATTGAACTCACAACTCTTTGTGCCAAGTGACTTTCTGGATTACTTCAACCAACACTTTTTATCTACTGGGATATGTGTCCCCAAGAACATTGCCAGTGGCCCTAAGAGTATTGCGGACTAAATAAAGAGTTTGTTTTGCAATTTTTAACAAATATCACCTGAAGAAGGCCAGAGCATAGAATGGTCAAAACATTGTGAATAAGACAATAAAGATGAAGGCAACAGTTCAAACACTGAAAATAGTTACAAATTGGCAACTGGGTCCCACCCATTCACAGTCAGGTTAGCCAAATGCAGACGACAATTCTACTCCTTCAGCTTCTTCTCTCGCACTTCCCGCCTGTGGAACTCGCTCCCGTATTCTTGCTTTCCTGACAGCTACAACCTCCAGAAATTTAAATGCAAAGTCAATACTCATCTACTAACCACTGGACTCTAGCTCTCTCCCCATCCCTGTATAACCTTCCCTTTCTCTCCACCTATGTATCTGTCATCGCACCTGCTTTCTATTGTTCCTTTCTAACTAGTTTGTACACCTCACCCTTTTCTAATTAATCTTTTTACATTTATGTAACCCCCTGCACATCAGTGGCGTTTCCGCCTTGCTCGGGGTGAAATGATTAAAAAAATAAAAAAATAAAAATACCTCATCTCAAAAATATAGATAGATGGTGATTTTTTTATTAAAACATTCAACCAGCCTTGTTATTTGTTTGAGGACTGGCTTATAAAATTCAATTCATCCAAAACCAAACTAGTGACATATTCAACCCATAGCTGGAGGGAAAAGGGATAGATTAATATATTTAACCCATATTTAACCCATAGCTGGAGGGAAAAGGGATAGATTCATACCATTCCTAAGAGTATTTGTGCATAAGTGAAAGCAATGAATTCAACTGGAATTCAGACTTGCCTGTTTTCTCATTCCAAGTTGATATCCATTACACCATAATGCTGCACTACTGATCAGGCAGTTAAGTACCATCTGTGATACACACTTTGGGTGATCATGTCTTAAAAGAGACATGACTGACTGGGCAGAATATTATCCCGCAGAAGGTTGCCATTGCTTTCTGTGGTAGACTGGTTGCTAGCCAAGGCTATACAACCCAATCTGTCTCATTATTTAACCCATAACTGGAGGGAAGAGATAGATTAATATATTTCCCAAGAGTATTTGTGCATAAGTGAATGTAAGGAATTCAACTGGAATTCAAACTCAGCTCCTCGATTTGTTGTTCCAAGTCGATATCCACTGCCCCACAATGCACAATGCTACTGATAAAAGTCCTAATTAACCAATAGCTGGAAGGGAGAAGAGGTGGATTCATTTGCATATAAATGGATATAACGAACCCAAGTGGAATTTGAACTTGGCCCGCTGATTAACAATTCATTATGCCAACCACACATTCAAGCTTGCTGCACCAGGTATTCCCAAGTGGTCATCCATCAAGGTACTGGCTAAGTTTAATATTACTTAACTTCAGTGATTATACGAGAACCAATGTTTCAATGTGATATGGCTGTAAGTGGCATAAAATGATGAGACCTTGTCACCACTCTAATCAGTCAGTTAAGTGCCATACGTGATACACACTTGGGCAATCATGTCTCAAAATAGACATGACTGACTGGGCAGAAGATTATCCCACAGTAGGTTGCCATTGCTTTCTGCAGTAGACTGGTTGCTGACCAAGGCTATAGAACCCAATCTGTCCTGCTATTTAACCCATAACTAGAAGGAATAGACAGATTAATACCTTTCCCAAGGGTATTTGCGCGTAAGTGAATACAATGGATTCAACTGGAATTCGAACTCGGCTCCCCGGTTTCTCGTTCCGAGCCGATACCACTCTAATACTGTGCTTAAATTCATAGTCTGGTACCACAGGGAAAAGTTTATCAGAACAATTACCATGAAAGTATTTATATTTACGTATAACCATTTCAACTGTAGAATGATGAGACGTTGCCACCAATCTAATATTGTGCTTAAATTCATAGAGTCTAGGTGCCACAAAGAAAAGCTTATCAGAACAATTACCATGAAATTATTTATAGAAAAGATACAAGTATGACTGAAGCCTAGATGCCATGTCAAGACCAATGACATTGGTGAATCTTTTTTGCATTTCTAAATATTATAAATAAGGATTTCTAAATATATAGCGAGAGCACCCCACCAGATGCAGTATTAATACCAACACATCTTTTCTTTCTTATTTGAAAGTTTTTAAACAGAATATTATAGGAAACAGTAAAAACTTCATATTTTCTAAAAGAGACATCTTCTTTTCATGTCTATCCTTAGAGGTTTACTGATAGCCTCTTATTCACAGCATTGAATTATTTAGTGACCAACATCTCATATCATCTGCAGTTATGTTGTATTTTGAGACAAGAGCCAAAAGGAGAATGGTGGTTCAACTCCATCTTTAATGAATTCAATACACAGCTATTCAATATATTTGCTAGACTTTGGTCAAATTGATTTTTGTCCTCAGATAAGGGTTCTTTAAAATGGAAACAATTGCAATTGCTCCAATTTCTTTTTATACTGCTTGATATATTTGTAACTATTGCCAAGTAGCAGGGTTAAAAATAAATTGAACTCTTTTAGGTTCCAACTTTGTTATCTCAACAAATGAGATATGTACATATATGGGATGCAGTCTGATGAGGTGGTACTGAGAAGAAAAGGTGGAGAAGGAAAAATGGAAGAGAAGGAGGAGAGTGAGTAAGGGAAGGGATTGGAAAAAAAGAAAGTGAGAGAAAAGGGCAAGACGGGAAAGGAGAAAGAGTGAGAAAGGAGAAAGAGAAACAGAGGAATGGCAGAGAAAGGGGAGAGGGAAGAAAGAGAAAGGGAAGGAAATGAGAGAGAGGGAGAAAAGGAAAAGAGGGAGAGAAAGGAAAGGCGAGGGAAGAGGAGAGAGAGAAAGGAAAGGCGAGGGAAGAGGAGAGAGAGAAAGGAAAGGAGAGGGAAGAGGAGAGAGAGAAAAAGAAGAGGGAAAAAGAAAGAGAATAAGAGGAAAGTCAGGAAATGGCAGAGAAAGTGGGTGAGAAAGAAAGAAGAAGGGAAAGCGAGAAAGGGAAAAGTGAGAAAGGAGAGGGGAAGAAGATGGAGAGGGGGTAAGAAGAAAAAAGAAAGGAAAGGGAAAGGAAAATAAAGGGAAGGAAAGGGAAGGAAAAGAAAGGAAAGGGAAGGAAAAGAAAGGAAAGGGAAGGAAAGGGAATAGGGAAAATGTGAGAAAGAGGAAGTAGAAAAAGAGAGAGAGAGAAAGAGAAAGGGGAAGAGGAGAAAGGAAAGAAAAAGTGGGTGAAGAAGAGAGAGAAAAAGTGGGAAAAGAAAGAGAGAAAGAAAGAAAGAGAGAAGAAAAAGAGGGAAGAAGAAAAAGAAAGAAAGAAGAAGAAAGAGAAAGGGAAAGGGGAAGAAAGAAAAGAAAGGAAAGGAAAGAGGAGAGAGAAAGAGTGACAGAGAAATACAAACAAGTGACTGTTCAGCTGATTTTTAAAAATAGAATGAAAATTCATACAAACGAACAAGAAAAAACTTCTTCCCCACAGATGAAATATTGCTAATCTCTTGCCACTCTATTGCTATTTCCATGATAAATGTTCAGACAAAAGACACTGCTGAGCTTCACAAGGTCGGCTCTTTACAGCTCAGACTGACGAGGCCTGTACGCAGGGACAAATCATCCTGCTTCTCTTTGTATTCCATTGGTAAAGAGTAAGTCCAACCCAGTTTTTTTTTTGTTTTTTTTTCCCACAAGAACTTTCTTTATGGAGCAGATTCCCAAATAGATGCATCTCCAATTATTATGATCTTAACCTGTTCAAATTTTGGGTTAACCATTATCTATGTTACATATTCTCCTTGATCACCGAAGTTAAGTAACGTCGAGCCTGGTCAGTACTTAGATGGGTGACCACTTGGGAATACCAGCTGCTGTAAGCGTTTTGGCTCAGAAAGAGAAATCGGTGAGCCGAGTTTGAATTCCAGTTGAATATCCTGCATTCACTTAAGCACTGGTACCCTTGGGAAAGGTATTAATCTGTCCCTTCCCTCCAGTTATGGGTTAAATAACAAGGGTAGGACTTGGGAACCCTGCCCTTAAAAACAAATCCCAATGAATCTTGATACTCGAAAAAGAAAACTGTATTACTAGACACAAAACATATATAAAAAATAACAATACATTGTTAAAAGAAAAAGGTATTACTAGCAATAAATAAATAAAGTTTAGTTGGCAATAAATGACCCGTCGAGGTTGATTTGCCATAAAAACAAAACAACCAACTAACCAACATATTCTCATAATCTAGACTTCTTAACCCCCTAACTCAAGTGGTACTTGGGCTGTGTATTAAAAAAAAATAGCATATGAATATGTGTCAAAGAAAGAAATTCTGCCTAAAAAAACTTAAAATGAAACAAATTCTTATGATGACTATTTTAACAGCTGATGAATGCCATTTGGTAAAACCAGGTAGTTAAACATTAGAAGAATATTGAGGCTGAAAAAGATTTTATGAAGAAAGGAATGAAGAATAGAAAATCAATGATTGATTCATTTTTTTTATGTCTTATCAACCCTTTTGCAAGTTATTTAAAGTCAGAAAATATAGAATCTAAGAATTTTCAGGCGATAATAATGAGTTACTGATACAAGTCCTACAACTCGTTCATATGTTTCTCCAAGAATATTTGTGAGTGAACTCAACTGAAATTGAAACTAGATTGTTCGATTTCCAATTCTGAACCATTATGCACTGCACCACCCCACCCATACATTAAAGCTTACAGCACCTGATATTCTCTAGCGGTCACCCAACTGGATACTGACTTGACTTGATGTTACTTGAGATGGCATGAATTACAAATGAATGATAAAATGAGGTAAAAAAAAGTAAAAATTTAAAAAAAATATAAAAAAGGGTTGAAAAGAGAATGATGAAATATGTTGGTTGTTTGGTTGTTTTGTTTTTATGGCATATCAACACCTCGGCGGGTCATTTATTGCCAACTAAACTTTATTTATTTATTGCTGGTAATACCTTTTTCTTTCAACAATTTATTGTTATTTTTTATATATGTTTTGTGTCTAGTAATACAGTTTTCTTTTTGAGTATCAAGATTCATTGGGATTTGTTTTTAAGGGCAGGGTTCCCAAGTCCTACCCTTGTTATTTAACCCATAACTGGAGAGAAGGGACGGGTACCAGTGCTTAAGTGAATGCAGGATATTCAACTGGAATTCGAACTCGGCTCACAGATTTCTTTTCCAAGCCAATATCCACTGCACCACAAGGTACATCCGTCACTATATGCTTACAGCCCCTAGTATTCCCAAACGGTCACCCATCTAAGTACTGACCAGGCTCAACGTTGCTTAACTTTGGTGATCAAGCGAGAACCAGTGTATTCAATATGATATGGCCGTAAACCAATAAACGCTTACAGCACCTGGTATTCCCAAGCGGTCACCCATCTAAGTACTGACCAGGCTCAATGTTGCTTAACTTCGGTGATTGAGTGTATTCAACGTGATATGGCCGTATATTTTTAATTCTACACATTCACATTGTTTGTTTTTGATTTCATCAACTGCACAGATAGTACGGCCTCAGACTAAACATAGAGGCCTATATCAAGAGCTGCCCTGAGTCAAGAGGGTGGCTGCTGAAAGACCTTATGTCTGGTAACAGGACTATGCACCATGCCACACAAGTAGTAAGATCTAGTCATTTTCTGTGACCGCATCACCACTTACACGTAGCTAACTTACTACCCAGACTGAACCCCTTGATTATTATATGTGGGGTACAGTTGAGCGAAAGAACAACAAAACTCCTTGTAACATCAAAGATCAAGGCAGCATTTACCAACTTAAACAAGGAGATCATCCAGAAGAGGTGCAAGAGATCCCAATGTCATCTGGAGACCATGGTTGAAGCCAATGATGATTTAATTGAATAAATTTACTTTTTATTATTTCCAGATATTTTTATGTAATTTTCTTAAATATCGCTGTTAAAATGTAATGTCAGTGTTATTTTTATTTTTGCATAATTTAGACAGCAATTTAGTCATTGCACTCTATATAAATATAGCAAGAGCCTTTGATTTTGAAAAATAAATCACTCGACCAGCGGTCGCGAGCAAGGGAAAATTTACTCGCCCCAAAATCATTTTACTCGACTGACTGCATTTTTTGAATAGTCGCCTTATGTAAACATAGCGTGAATCACTGACAGAAAACAATAAATTAAATTTTAATTAAATTTCGAACATGTTAGAAAAGATTTTAAAATTTTTAAAAAATAATAACAAAATTTGATCTTTTTTCTTAATAATAGCATAAATATTTTTATGATAAAACTTTGTTTTTATTAAGTTTGAGCCCTTTTAATATCATATGCTGTTTTTTTTTGTTTTTTGTTTTTTGGCAATTGAGTGGATGTACCTATTCGTAGTTTCTTTCTTCTGTTTGACTACAACCTACATCTCATAGATGGTAAAAAAAAATAAATCTGATTTTCTCAATGATTTTCTATAAAAAAATTACTTGTATAATTTGGTGTTTAGTTGAAAGAAGTATGCATTTTTTTTTCTTACTTTTCGTAAGACGGGCGGAAATATAGGATATTTTTCCAAATGACTTTCTAAAAATCTGTGAGTGTCTTTAATCTTATCGACAGAGACATTTTGCTCCTCTCTGGAAACGTTAATTAACCAAATGTTTATACTGACTTAGTAATTTCTAAGGAATTTGTGAATCTTCAATATTATACTTTTGGGTTGTAAAAGGAATCAGATTTCCTTTTTTCTATATTTGAAGATTTTTAATCAACTGAGTCATTGGTGAGCGAAATCTCAAAGGCTATATATATATATATATAAACTTATTTATAAATGGAACTTTGTCTGTGTGTGTGTGTGTGTGTGTCTGTTACCTATAGACTTCGAAACAGCTGAACCAATTTTCTTGAAAATTTACACAGTTGTACTAAGCGTCTGCGAGTATTCTTAGCTAGGATTTGGCCAGATAGAAGGAAAGAGAGACAGAGGAAGGCAGCAGATAACATATTTGCAGGGCCTGATCAGGTGGTTGCCAGGAGTAACAGGAGCAAACATACTAAGAGCCACAAGGGATAGGGAGACGTGGAGAACCATGATCGCCTACGTCCTGAAGGGACAGGGCACAGAAGAAGAAGACATTAGAAAGGAAGATTCATTGCCACAGCAAAACTACAAGGTTGTGCTGAAAAGTTCTTGGCTTGAACAACTTCTGAAATTCTGATCATGTGACCAAACATCATAAATTTATTTTTCTCCCAGCACATCCTTGTAAACTAGCTTTGATCTCTAAGGAGTATCCATCAAATAAGTCCTTGACAATTTAAGGAAACATGATAGACATTATGTTAAGAGGAAAGAATATTGAGAAATATGAAATCCCAATGACTCACAATATATATATATATATATATATATATATATATATATATATATTATTTAGAAAAAATTGTAGATATTTTACAATTTCATGGGTAATACATATTTCCTAAATTATATTACTGTTAAATAAAATAAATAAATTTAACATTGAGTTCTTTTGAATTTGTCTCTATCGGAATTTACCTGACTTATATACCAAGTATATATATATATATATATATACATCCCTTTTTCCCTGTTTAGGATGTGGTCTCCGGTTTTCTCTTTTCCAATCTTTTTACTCTTACGTAGCCCCCTGCACATCAGTGGTGTTATCACTTTGCTTGGGGGTGATATGATTAAAAAAAAAAAGAACACTGATTTTCTGAAAATCACACCCTTGTGCAAATTGAAACAAAACGAATAATGTCTTCATAGAATCGTTCACACTTTTCCTGATTATGTTTATGCCATCTCTTTGCATTGTTTTTCTCTTCAGACTGCATTTTCCTTTATGTTTTGGACTGAGATAGATATGAGGAGTCAGAGAGAAGACAGAGAGAGTAGTCAGAGAGAAAGAGAGAGAGAGAGAGAAACAGATATGAGTAGTCAGAGAGAGACAGATATGAGTAGTCAGTGAGAGAGAGAGAGACAGTAATGGGTAGTCAGAGAGAGAGAAACAGTAATGGGTAGTCAGAGAGAGAGAGAGACAGTAATGGGTAATCAGAGAGAGAGAGTAATGGTTAGTCAGAGATAGAGAGAGACAGTAATGGGTAGTTAGAGAGATAGAGAGAGAGAGATGTGAGTAGTCTGAGAGTCAGAGAGAAGACAGAGAGAGTAGTCAGAGAGAAGACAGAGAGAGTAGTCAGAGAGAAAGAGAGAGAGAGAAACAGATATGAGTAGTCAGAGAGAGACAGATATGAGTAGTCAGAGAGAGAGAGAGAGAGAGAGAGACAGTAATGGGTAGTCAGAGAGAGAGAGAGAGACAGTAATGGGTAGTTAGAGAGAGAGAGAGAGAGATGTGAGTAGTCTGAGAGAGAGAGAGAGATGTGAGTAGTCTGAGAGAGAGAGAGAGATGTGAGTAGTCTGAGAGAGAGAGAGATGTGAGTAGTCTGAGAGAGAGAGAGAGATGTGAGTAGTCTGAGAGAGACAGACAGATGTGAGTAGTCTGAGAGAGACAGACAGATGTGAGTAGTCTGAGAGAGACAGACAGATGTGAGTAGTCTGAGAGAGACAGACAGATGTGAGTAGTTTGAAACAGTTATGAAAAAAAGATACTCTTGTGCAAAACAATTGAAACAAAATGAATAATGTCTTACTAAGATCTTTCACACTTTCCCTAATTACGTATATGTCATCTCTTGACATTGTTCTTCTCTTCAGATCGCATTTTCTTTTACGTTTTGGACTGATAGATGCAGTTTGTTTCAACACCTTGATGACAACTGACAGCTGAAAGGCTAATACCAACAATATCCACAATCTCTCTGGAAGGCTTGCTAGTGTGTCTGTGCAGCATTACAATTTTCTTACACTTACTCGAAGTAAAGTTTATTGCAGACAACTGCTGTAGGACAGCTAATCAACAGTTGAGACAATAGTATCTGCGCATGATTAAATCTGATACAATCACAGAACAAGCAATATTTTTCAAGGCTGAACAAATTTTATCATACACTCTGAAAATAGATTCATATTACTACACACTACTGCAAATGAGCTAATCTGAAGAAAAAATAGAAATCAATTACACTGTCACTACAGTGGGTCTAAAACTGACCGTATAATGAAGGAAAGAAAACTAAAGCAGCTGTTTCAGTTAATTTGCACACAGATTCATCAGATGTATCCAACCAATTTCTAAGATCAATGCTTTAAAATTGCTTTGAGCAAGTGAAATTCATCCTTCAAATATTATGGACTAGAGCTGAATAATCCCAAAGAACTGTCCCAGATAACAGAAACAACATCAGCTGAAGGCTTTCAACAGCAGCAACAACCAAAATGGATATCAGATCTAACTCAGAGAAAATAAGGACATTATCAAGATGTAGATTTTCCACACAACTTCAAATCAAAAGCTAAAAAGGAAACCCCATCAATATGGGAAAGAGTTCAGAAACATATTTTCCTAAATATTTAAGGGAAAAATTTTATAAACTTCAACCAACAGATAGGGTTGAGTTTCGCCCAATATCACAAATTGCTGCAAAAAAACAAAACATTAACTTAAAAGCACAAGCCGTATTCTTAAATGCAGAAAATTACTTTCTCAAATCACTGGTTAAAAATGGCTTCAAGCAAATGAAGCCCATGGTTCCTAGCTTGTTCTTTGTCAAAATTTATTGCAATTCTTGCACATATAGATCAACATATCTCAAATAACCAAACAATTTTAAAGACAAATTTTAAAAGATAACACCAAAATATTATATATGACTCAATGCAAAGGAAGACATAAAATTCTGAAAGCCGTTATAAAACAAAGAAAGAACCTGATATTAAATAGAGTATCTTTCTCCATTTGAGATCATAGATTGAAATGTTTAAAAAAAAAAAAAAATCACATGAAAATTTAATTTGACTGTTGTCACTTGAGATTGGTTCCCGCCAATGAGGAAACACTGAAATTAACCCAAAACAGTTTCATAAACAGGCAAAAAACATTTTGATAACAACTGTAGCAATAGTTAAAAGAGATTAAAAAAACAAATCATCTTTGGAACAATTAAGTTGGAAATTTGAAATCTTAAAAGAAATTTAACAGACCTTGTGATATTGTTCAACAAAAATCATTCTTGTTACCTCAATACACCTTATTCAAAATGTGTATGAGTAAGAGAGAGAGAAAGTGAGCAAGAGAGAAAGTGAGTGAGATAAAATGAGTGAAAATGAGTGAGTAAGAGAGAGAAAGTGAGTAAGAAAGAGAGAGAAAGTGAGTGAGAAAGAGAGAGAAAGTGAGTGAGAAAGAGAGAGAAAGTGAGTGAGAAAGAGAAAGAAAGTGAGTGAGAGAGAAAGAAAGTGAGTGAGAGAGAGAGAAAGTGAGTGAGAGAGAGAGAAAGTGAAAGTGAGTGAGAGAGAGAGAAAGAGAGAAAGTGAGAGAGCAAGAGAGAGACAGAAAGAGTGAGAAAGAAAGAGAGAAACTGAGTGAGAAAGGGAGAGAAAGAAAGAGAAAATGAGAGAGAGTGAGAAAGTAAGTGAGAGTAAGAAAGAGATGAATTCTTTCAGCAGCTAAATAAATTAGTTATTTTTTTTTAAAGGAAGGACCAGTTTACATGGGTGATTTTTTATGCTTAGCTTAGACGTAGCAAAAGGCCGAAAGTATGGGGGCATCCAGTGAGGATCAAACTCCCTAGTCAGTCATAAATGATTTAGAGAGACAAGCTTGTTAACCATTGCACCACATCAGAGTGCCCTAAAGATTAATGTATATATGGTGGGTGGGAATGTCCCTTTACCTTTAAAGCAGCACAAGACTGAAGGGATGTTTTCTTGCTTACAAGTTGGCATAAAAGCAAAATCAGAATTAAACAAAAATGAATTTCATTCAATCTAAGGAGATACTTTTACTAAAAATTTTGTGCAGACTGCTAAAATTAGGAAAGGGAAAATGGTTTGACACCTTTTCACAAAGTAAAAAAAAAAAAAAAAAGCTTTTTTTTTTCTCTTCACTGCTTTTATTTATCAATTTCTCTCACCACACCTTACCTATCCACCATCTTCCACTAATGAAATCAGGGCCCCTATAGAATTTTTTGTTTATACAGAGATCCAACCCTCCACCCAACACTCTTTGGTCTTCCCTATTCACAAACCTTAATTTCATAAATAGAAGTAACCCCTTCCGCATCACCCTTACTATCTGACCCCTTAAGTCACCACCACTTCCAAAAGAGCCCAACCCCAACACCAAGTCCACTTAATTGGACAAGAGAGACACCTTTCCTTCTAATTCAAACATTGAATTTTTAAACCTCCAAAAAGAGGCCTTTCCTTTCCTGAGTTTTGGAGTTGGGATGGTGTGAAACCTGCCCCTTGGCAGGAGGACCTATTAGGAAAAGCAGAGTGTGAATGGGTGGGGCCCATGAAAGATAATGCCT
>JBBBDQ010000909.1:1047500-1177500 GCA_037127315.1 Ascarosepion bandense | reverse complement strand
CAAATTTTACAAGCCCTCTTTCCTCGTTATTTGTTCAAAGAATTTCGGCTATCTCATCTGATTCTGTGTATAAGCGTTATTTTTGTTGCCATTTTCTTTAAGACTTTCTTGTTACTCACTCCATCCATGAAATTCTATATATGGCAGTAGTACCCCATTTTTGGCCTCTTGTAAAGGTAGAGAATAGCAGGAGTAAGATTCTTGCTAAAGCGGTACTGGGAACTGACCATTTTCCCAGCATCTTTAGTGATGTCTCACATGTACGAGTTCCACTTGAAGATCAGGCTGAATTCTAAGTCCTAATATGTGCTCAAGTAACAAGGCCTCCCTGAGGGATAATCCATTAATCGTCTTTGGTGAAAATTATTGTAATCTAAGAGAAATAATTGCCAGAAAAACATTAATCAAATAAAATTATTGATTCTTGTCATAGTTTTCAGATAATATATTTGTTGATCTTAGTATTTTTAATGCACCTGTTAGTTCACACTATTAATGGTTAACATTTGGCAAATTATCAAATTTTCAATCAAGTTGCTATTAATTTTACAAAACAATGCATTTTAACGTCTGTCTATATTTCTGAGATGTATTGTAACTATTTACCCTATTTAGATTGCTCGGACTATTGTCCTCATCTATATTGATGAGGTTTTGGCCGGTGGATAAAAGTGATGGTTGATTGCTTGAAAAGTGAGTTGGCCCAAAGAGTTGAAAGTTCAATACCTGGCCATAGTAGAGGAAACATATACTTGGAAAGTTGAGCTATCAAGGTGGATTAACTGAAACGGAGATATCCCAAAAAGGCATTGAAAGAGTGGAGTTACTTGAAGGAAATATCAAAAAAGGCATGGCACATCGAATTAGAACAATTAATTATTTTGCTTGGGTGGGCGTGGGTCTGTACGTGAGAGCGTGTGTGTGTGTTACACTGGGTATGCCACCTGCGTGTGTTGACTATCAGTCAACTATAAAGAAAAAAGAAGAAAAATGCACTATCAGAGGGATGGTGAAAAGTTCTTGGCCTGAACCAGTTCCCAAAATCTAACTAAATGAGGAAAACACACGAGAATTTGAGTTTAGAAAACTATCGCCCGGTTCACACTCCACCCATGTCTATTGAACAGTTGAAGAAGCTCATCGCTTGTTCCCTGTTTAGGATGTGGTTTCTGGCTTTCTCTTTTCCAATCTTTTTACTCTTTTCTTTTCTCTTTCTTTTTTTTCAATTGGAGTAGATAGACTAAACTATCGCCCGGTTCACACTCCACCCACGTCTACTGAACAGTTGAAGAGGCTCATCCCTTGTTCCCTGTTTAGGATGTGGTTTCCGGCTTTCTCTTTTCCAATCTTTTCACTCTTACGTAGCCCCCTGCG
Organism: Ascarosepion bandense; assembly: GCA_037127315.1. NCBI lineage: Eukaryota > Metazoa > Mollusca > Cephalopoda > Sepiida > Sepiidae > Ascarosepion > Ascarosepion bandense. Next base: position 1,176,126 of record JBBBDQ010000909.1, on the reverse strand, counting down.
CATCAGTGGCGTTACCGCCTTGCTCGGGGTGATATGATTAAAAAAAAAAAAATTAATTCCTGTGGACTAAATAAATGGTCAGGTTTGAAATTCTAACATATTTCACCTAAAGAAGGTGTACAATGACCGTAAAGATGAGAACAGTCCAAGCAATTAAAATAGTATAAATAATGTATTTTAATTTCATTAATAATTAAAAACTTTTTACCTGATCTAACATATTGTAAAAATCATACAAGTAATTTTTTTTTATTATCATAAGAAAAGAATTGTACAATTTCCTAATAGCAAATATAAAAAAAAAAAACACAATTTATAACATTTAGTATAAAAATTTCCCTTTGAGAAAGAGTTTGTTAGATCAAGTCTACAAATAATTGTCTTATTACCAAAATCAAAGTGAATTCTGTTGGAGAAATCTTTAGCCTTTAACTGCTAAACTCAATTATGCAGTTTTCCATATTTAATTTCTTTAAATCAATAAGAACTTGAATTAAAATGGTATTTAAATTCATCAGTAATATTTTTTAAATATTTATCTATAATTTCAAAGATTCCCCCCTCTCCATAACAGAACAAAGTATTTTATTCTGACAGAGTTTAAATTTATATTTTAAATTTATATTTCTTTTAATAACATTAAACAATGCCTTGATTATTTTAGGGCAATAGAAAATTAGTGTATAAAAGTTTGAAAATCATCAGTTATATACGGTGGTTTCAGGTTTTTGCTTGCAGGGGGAGGGGTTCTTGGAACATAACTCCTCCTGCTCGCCGATAAAAAAAACTTTTTTTTTTTTTTTGCTTTTTGTTAAAAATGTCTCTTCAAGATATTGGCAATCATGACTCTCTGCTGATTTCTTTACCTTATTGTTTCTGAATTGGCATACATTATCAGGAAATATTGTGGAGTAGTTTGTTTATGGTTTGAAATTTAATCTTCCTTCGCCTTGCTACCTAAACTTAGTGACCTATCTATATTGCTATTTTAAAAAACATGCCAAGGGCAAAGATGGATTCATGCCTTACTCATTGGGGAATGCAATAGATTAAATTAGAATCTGAACTCTCAGGAAATATAGTGGAGTAGTTTCTGTTGATTTCTTTATGGTTTGAAATTTAATCTTCCTTCGCCTTGACACCTAAACTTAGTGACCTGTCTATATTGCTATTAAAAAAAAAAAAATGCCAAGGGCAAAGATGGATTCATGCCTTGCTCAATGGGGAATGCAATAGATTAAATTAGAATCTGAACTCTGCTCACCAATACAAATTTCCATGCAAATTACACTAACCAGATATATCATCCATTAAAAACTGATATATAATGACACCAGTGGTGATTGTAGAACTCTGAAAATGTGGGGGCCACTTAGGGGGCGGGATTTTTCTGAGGAGAATGGGGGAGGCAAACTCAAACAGCATCTTTATTTTCATACTACACCACTATCATATACATAACTTAGGAATGATTTTGAGTCTAAGTATGTTACTTCACTAAATTAAACGGAATAACTTTTCATTCATACTAGTGGAGTTCTAATCTATTCTTGTCCTCTTTTCCACTCGCAAGCTGTTGGAACACAAGTGGGGTTAACTTCAAAACAAAATCAAAGGGTTAATATTAAGGTCAATACGTTCTGAAGAAGGAAAAGTGTTGGAGATCAAATCTTATCAAAATCAGAGACTGATCACTTTCATAAATTTTTGTAGCGTATAAAGACAACCAAGGGGCCAGCCAAAATGGGAGGGGGGAGCTTAGCCCCTTCTGCCCCCTCCCCATAGAATTGCTCTGATGACACATTATCAGAGATATAGCGACACATCAGATTGCAGCAAGAGAGAAGAAAATGCTGAATCGATAATCACAGTTGTATTCTATTTCAAGATTTCAGCTTTAATCATGGTTGACCCTTGTCTTTGCCACTGCAACATTATCCCTTGTTTCTTGATGAAGAATTGGGTTTCTGGTTCCTTTTTAAATCTGTTTCAACTACGTATCTAACATTTCTGCTTGAACTTAAAAATTTTAATTGCTATTTATTTTTTTATTTATTTCTTCAATAGAATTAGATAAAAGAAAAAATTCTTTATCTGTCTACTCCTTTGCAGCTGGTTCAGTCAAGAGATTTATCATCATGAGGAAGAACAAAGAGAAGATCTTTATTCTTGAAAAGAAAAAAAAAACTAACTAAAACTCAAGGAATGCAGCACCACAAGAGATATAAAAAAATAAATGTTTTGAATATGCATGTCATCTTTGTGCTGGGACCATGCTTATCGTCTGTCTCGTTCTAATTTTAGCATCGGTGCTGGCAAAAACAGCAGGAAGAGACATCTTTCTTTTGTTTTCTGTTCATATCTAATATACGACTAAAAAGCTTCTTTTCCTCAGCTTTTCTGAACATCTGTTCATCAATTCAAAATTATAACATGTTGAAAATATCTTTTTAAAAAATAAAAGAAAAAAATATCTATTCAGAACATAACCAGCCATTTTGAATATCTTGCGAAGCAAAGTCATGTCTTTGATGTAACTTGGCAACCAATCAGAAAAGACTTTACTGCACATGCAAGAATAGACACTCTCTTATGGGGTTACTCAGTCAACAGTTAGATATTAATGAGTAAGCTTGTTTATTATGCAACCATCACTTCACTAAATGTGTAGGTCTTATGACAAAACATTACAACCCTAACAGAGTCAGCTCTGGTTTTTGTTGAAGGTAAAAAATCACTATGAAAATATTATTTACAAGATTAAGAAGAATGTTACAACACAACTGATGATAATTATGAAAGACGATTTTGTGGACTATTCTGAAAATTAAAAGAGATGCTGAGATAGTGTATAAGGTCATAAGAAGAATACTTTGGAAGGTGCCATAAATAGACTACTTTTTTCTTTTCCTTTTTGGAGGTGGGTAATATTAAATGCTTAAATATTTTTTGAACAAATCTAAATATAATAAAAAATTTACAGTTCTGACTAATGTCATCTTTTCATTTTGGTTTTTTCACACTGTTCTAGTTGTATACCCTCTTGATATATGTTGTAGAGGAATGGATATTAGCTCAGAATGTGAAATTCACTTACACACAATTACCCTTGGGAAAGGTATTAATCCATCTCTTTTCCCTCCAGCTATGGGTTGCATAGCAGGACAGATTGGGCTCTATAGCCTTGACTGGTAACCAGTCTATCATAGAAAATAATGGCAACCTACTGCAGGAATATCCTCTGCCTAGTCAGTTATGTTTCAAAAGAGACATGATCACCCAAGCATGTATCATGTATGGCAATTAACTGAATATCCTAAGGTTTCTGTTGTGTTCTTGAATGCTGTTATATCTTGTTGAGAGCATGCACTTCTCTTGTAATAAATACCACACATAATGCAAGCAAGATATATAACATGTATAAAAGGGGAAGAACAAGATTCAATGATATTCCAGAATGCAACAGATATTTAAGGAAGGCCAAAAGCTGATATTGTCGAGGAAAATCTGGTGTGGGCAACAAAGCAAACCCCGCTGCCGAGCTTGAGAAGGACCTCCAATCCGTGGTGGACTGGGGTAAGAAATGGCTCATAAATTTTAATGCTTCCAAAACAAAGCTGCTATCAATTAACCATCATAGACAATTGCACATACCTCCCATTAGCATGGAACAGGCTTGCCTACCTGAGAGTAAAACACTACGCCTCCTTGGCCTCACACTGTCAGCGGACCTCAAGTGGAATGACTATATCGAATTTATTGCTAAATCCACTGCTATGAAAGTCGGTTCTCTGTGTAGGGACAGGAAGTTTTTCCCGTCTGAGTCTATCCTGCACATATATAAATCTACCATTCGCCCGTGTATTGAATACTGCTGCCATATCTGGTTGGGTGCTCCTGCTATTCTCCTCAGGGTTCTTGATAAAATACAATGGAGAATCTGTAATATGATCGATACCGACTTGGCAGACTGGCTGCAGTCACTCTCTCACCAGCATGATGTGGTTTCCTGTGCCTCTTCTATAAATACTTTCACAGCTTCTGCTCTGATGAACTTAGATCACTGGTTCCCCCTAGGTATGAATTTGCACGAGATACTAGATTAGCAACTAGGTCCCACTCTTTTACAGTGAAATTGATAAAATGTAACCACAATTTCTACTCTAACAGCTTCTTTTCTCACACTTCCCGCCTGTGGAATTCCCTTCCATATACTTGCTTCCCTGACAGCTACAATCTCCAGGAGTTTAAATGTAAGGTCAATAGACGCCTCCTAACACACTAACTCGCACCCATTCTCTCAAACGCTTTTCCCATCTACCCAACCCCCATCCTCTGTATCCTCATCTGTCTATCACCCTCCTTCTGACATTTCCTATAAATAACAACTCTTTCTCATTTTTTCTCCTATGTAACCCCCTGTGCAATAGTGGCAGTGGAATGCATTACTTGGGGTGAAATGATTAATATATATATATATATATATAGAAGCCAAGTTCAAACTTTAGTCAAGCTGATTGCATTTAGTTTGCTTTAATGAAAGACATTAGGACAAGATAAACTATTCCCAAAACAGGAACAATTGGAATGAAAGAAGCGATAACAAATAGTCTGAATTGCCCAAAACACTTCAAACAATTTGGTGTATGGATCAGTTATAACAAACTTAGCATAAGTGAAGAGGAATTTTTTAAAAATCATTTTACCCCTAGCAAGTCAATAATGCCAATGAGATGCAAGGGATTACTGAGAATAAAAGAGGATAAGAAAATATTAGTAAGGAGAAAGGACAATAAAAAAAAGGGTTTAAAGAAAATAAAAAATGGCAATTGATGAATTGAACATTGAAAAGGCTATGCTAGAAGTAGTTTTGCCAAACACTTCAATTTGCTAAAAATAAAAACATTAATCTGGAAACTTGAGTTATGTTCTTAAATAAACAACATCACCTGAGGACTTTCAACAGCAGCAACAATTAAAATGGATAGAAAAGAAAAAAAAAATTACATAATCAAGATGGTGACATTCCACACTACTTCAAACAAAAGATTAGGGAGGAAACATCCCAGTATCCAGTATCGATAACAAATACTGAACTTGATAAACCTGTTTTCCTTAAAAATTGTTTTGAGAGAAAGATTTTATAAATTTCAACAGATAGCAGAATTAGCCTCTTGGTTAATGAATGCCAAATGTTTCTTTATAAGAAAACGGCTAATACTACCATTAGCATTAATCAGTCTCTTCATCCCAATGGATAAAATTGCAAGGAAAATAGCCTCTTTAGTCTTGATATAGCTACCAATCCAGAAAAAGACTATTCTGAATTCGAACTTCCTGTCGACATATATATAGGCCAGTATGACTGGATAAGAACCATTATGCCCCATGTCTACCATATTATGGGATTGCAAAACAGACAAGGTTCTCTAATCTTGGGTGGTCAAATATTGTAAGAGGAGGGTAACTCTACATATCAAACTATTTGGGTGTGGGCTTAGCAATTCAACACTGCAAAACCCACTTGATATTAAAACCATAACAGCATCAGTTAGTGCGATGTTTTTGAAACCCTATTCTCCCTGAAGAGTCTACAGGCTCAAGAAATAAATGATATATAATAAAACTAGCAGTATAGCCCGGCGTTGCTTGGGTGTAATGAAAGCTTTAAAACTAATCCATGGTCCTGGGGCTCAGATTCTTTGGACGTTGGCAAAAATACTAAAAAGCAATAGTTGTTTCCAGTTAAAGCGAAACTGTAGACTGAAAGAAAAATGAATGGATGTAAGTCAAATTTTGATTTCCTGATATCGATATCCAATTTTCTGCACTATTGTAAGAACTGCAACCTTGAAACTTCTGAATATTGTTTCTTATGTTTTTGTCTATAAGTGTATCAAATTTGATTAAAATCAGACCACTCCTTCTATAATCCAATTTTTTTGATTATCGATCTTTGATATTTATCGGGGGTATTTTGACACAAAACCTAGCTAAGAACACTCGCAGACGCTTATAATACAACTGTGTAAATTTTCAAGGAAATTGGTTCAGCCGTTTCGGAGTCTATAGGTAACGGACACACACACACAGACATACACAGACACACACACAGACACACACAGAGAGTTCTATTTATAAATAATTTTAGATTTAGATTCAGAATTTAAAAAAATGAGCTATGTCTGATTTAACAATGATTATTTATTTTAAATAAGTTTTGACTGTACAAATACAGGCAATAATTTTTTTTAAATTCATTTTCAATACATACAATGTGGTAGAGAATGGAAAAATCAAGCAACACAACAAAAAAGTTTAACACATGAAATAAGATTAATATTCAGCTTAAGAACTACAGTAGAAAATCCTCATATCTGAATGTCTCAGTGTTGCCATTTAGATGTTGTAGAAATATGCTTCATTCTAATATTTTTTCTTTTCTTTGCAGATAATTGTTAGTAACTTTAAATTTCTCAACTGAGATCTTGCACAGAAGAAACTTCAACTGAACAAAAAAAGAAAAGAAATTCTCTCACATTATGTCAGAAATTAGAGATCAGTGAAAAACTGGATGAAGCTTTGTTTAGTTCATTGAATTTGCAAATTAACAAACCAGAATTGCAGAATCTGAACAAAACACTAAAACGTGCACAGGAAGATGACCACTGAATATTCTCACTTTGGATGACTAAAAAGAATGCATAAATATTTTCTTAACCACTTCCTGACACCCCCTATAACTTGTCTCTCTTTCTCATCTTTTTCCTCCTATGTAACCCATGCACATCAGTGGCAATAAAACTGTCTTGCTTGGGGTAAAATGATTAAAAAAAAATAAAAATAAATAAAAAATAAAGACACTAATGAATTACAAAAAAATTCAATAGTAAAATTATTTCAAAATGGTTTGGATTATCAAGAAATTGACAATTTCATTTTATTTCCCAATATAAGTAGATAGATTCACCTATCATCCATTTTCCATGGTCTTTGGAACAGTGGTAGAGGTTTATCCTTTCTTTCTTGTTTAGGATTAGGTTTCCAGATTATTTTCAAGTTTTCTCATTCTCTTTCATTCCCAGAAGCCCCTTGTATCTTATTGTCATTATCACCATGCTTGGGGTGAAATGATTATTTTATAAATGTGTGTGTGTAAGAAAAAGATGTCAAACACCATTTCAAATGCTGAAATTTATCAGATAAAATGTCTACAGTGCAAAACGTGTATATGGGGAAGACATCACGCGATCTAAAAACTTGCATCTACGAACACAAGAGAGCTTACATTCAGACAGATATTCTAACTCTCGAAATATATAAATATATTGCAACAAGATTTTAGAATATAGATGCTTTGAACATAATTCACTGATTGCTTGTGGAACACTCTTGTATCTTCAAATACTTATACACAGTGTCAATCATTATCTTCTGCCTTAATGTTCTTTGTAGCTTTATTGCCTTGCTTGGAGTAAAAGGATTAAAAAAATGATTTTCTAAACTTATATAATAAATGGAACTTTGTCTGCATGTGTGTGTCTCCATTTCCTATAGACTCTGAAACGGCTGAACTGACTTTCTTGAAAATTTATTCAGTTGTACTATAAGCATCTGCGAGTGTTCTTAGCTAGTCAATAATCAAAAAAATCAGGTTATGGAAGGAGTGGTCCGATTTTAATCAAATTTGATACACTCATAGACAAAGACATGAGAAACGATATTCAGAAGTTTCAAGTTCTTACAATAGTGCAGAAAATTGAAAATATATCTATATAAAAGGCAAGATGTTTGTGTGTGTGTGTGTCTGTTTATCTGCCTGTATGTCTGGATTTTTTCAGCCCTTTTATTTTAGTTTTTGCTTCTGGTTTGGCTCTAAGTAGGTATAATTGTAGTTCTTCGTCTCAGCCATGATACCATTTACTCAGAGGACTTATTTAGCCTTCAAAATTCAGTTTACGACGAAAAAAACTTATTTGATATCGATACCAGGAAATCAAAATTTGACTTACATCCATTCATTTTTCTTTCACTCTATGGTTTTGCTTTAAATGGAAACAACTATTGCTTTTTAGTCTTTCGTGCCAACATCCAAAGAGTCTGAGCTCTAGGAGCATGGATTAGTTTTAAAGCTTTCATTATACCTGAGCAATGCCGGGCTATACTGCTAGTAGTAAATAAATGATGGCTATGTTGTATATACAAGACTTTTTACAATGTGCAAAGATATTATAATCTGATTCAAGTCATAAGAACTGTAAAGTGACAGTTAACTTAACTGGAGCACAGGTCGATCATAAGCAAAAAGTACCAATTCACAAGTAAATAATCACATTATGTTAGGATGTAAAAGAAAATTTTGTAAAATATCATAATGAACAAATGCTGGACATGTGGTATAACAGTTAAAAGGTTTAGATTAATTATAACAGAATAGTGAGCTTGATCCTCACTGGGTGCTATATACTTTCAGTCTTGTGCCACATCTAAGGAAAGGGCTCTAATAAATTTTTTTTTTAAATTACTAAAAAGCTTTTTGATTGCCTTGGCCCTTAACTGGTGCCTTTGGTTGTACCTGATGTACTGACACCTTTATTATCAAAATATCATTAACGTCTCCCTCTTCACATCGGCAAATGAAGATAATCGACAGATGTATAATGATATCTCAAATCTATTTTGTTTATAACAGTTGCAATATGGAAGTGAAAGGTTGGTGTAGATGAAAATTCCAGATCCTTTCCACTACTCCAAGAATCAATTTACCTTCTGATATTCATCGGAACGAGCATGCCTGATATCAGAAGTGTTATTGGTTCTGTTTGCATTTACAGGCAGGTGAGAAATTAGCTCAACACAGTTTCCTATTAGAAGTGTATTATGCACGTCTGTAGGCATGTAGGGAAGGACGGCCGAGGAAGGAAAAGTTATTTGAAAGAATTTCAAATGAGAAAGGAAAGAAAAATCCACTTGCCAATCAAAATAAGGCAAGTCAGTTAAAGGAAAAACTGAAAAGTTGAATAAAAAAAGTCTTAAGCATAAATTAATAACAAATATCTAGGAGTAAAGTTTATTTTTTATTTTTAAAAGGTAATATGTGAGAATTAAAATTTTAAAATGAAAAGAAAAAATTTAATTTTAGGGTTAATCTCCACCACCCAACCACTTAATACTTTGTCGAGGCAATTGGTACTCTCTTGTTTAAATAGAACACCAATATCTTTCTAGAAAAATTTCTGGAATTCAAAAAGATAAAGAAAAATAGTGAAAATTTTCAAATGCTAGCAAGGTTCTCTGGTGTTTTCTGCATTGAAGAATAATTTTTTGTTACCTTACTTGAATTGAGAGAGAGAATAAGGCAACGGTGGAGGAGACTGAGAGAATAAGGCAACAGTGGAGGAGACTGAGAGAATAAGGCAACAGTGGAGGAGACTGAGAGAATAAGGCAACAGTGGAGGAGACTGAGAGAATAAGGCAACAGTGGAGGAGACTGAGAGAATAAGGCAACAGTGGAGGAGACTGAGAGAATAAGGCAACAGTGGAGGAGACTGAGAGAATAAGGCAACAGTGGAGGAGACTGAGAGAATAAGGCAACAGTGGGGGAGACTGAAAGAATAAGGCAACAGTGGGGGAGACTGAAAGAATAAGGCAACAGTGGGGGAGACTGAGAGAAGAAGGCAACAGTGGGGGAGACTGAGAGAAGAAGGCAACAGTGGGGGAGACTGAGAGAAGAAGGCAACAGTGGGGGAGACTGAGAGAAGAAGGCAACAGTGGGGGAGACTGAGATAATAAGGCAACAGTGGGGGAGACTGAGAGAATAAGGCAACAGTGGGGGAGACTGAGAGAATAAGGCAACAGTGGGGGAGACTGAAAGAATAAGGCAACAGTGGGGGAGACTGAAAGAATAAGGCAACAGTGGGGGAGACTGAGAGAATAAGGCAACAGTGGGGGAGACTGAGAGAATAAGGCAACAGTGGGGGAGACTGAGAGAATAAGGCAACAGTGGGGGAGACTGACAGAATCAGGCAACAGTGGGGGAGACTGACAGAATCAGGCAACAGTGGGGGAGACTGAGAGAATAAGGCAACAGTGGGGGAGACTGAGAGAATAAGGCAACAGTGGAGGAGACTGAGAGAATAAGGCAACAGTGGGGGAGACTGAGAGAATAAGGCAACAGTGGGGGAGACTGAGAGAATAAGGCAACAGTGGGGGAGACTGAGAGAATAAGGCAACAGTGGGGGAGACTGAAAGAATAAGGCAACAGTGGGGGAGACTGAAAGAATAAGGCAACAGTGGGGGAAACTGAAAGAATAAGGCAACAGTGGGGGAGACTGAGAGAATAAGGCAACAGTGGGGGAGACTGAAAGAATAAGGCAACAGTGGGGGAGACTGACAGAATCAGGCAACAGTGGGGGAGACTGAGAGAATAAGGCAACAGTGGGGGAGACTGAGAGAATAAGGCAACAGTGGAGGAGACTGAGAGAATAAGGCAACAGTGGAGGAGACTGAGAGAATAAGGCAACAGTGGGGGAGACTGAGAGAATAAGGCAACAGTGGGGGAGACTGAGAGAATAAGGCAACAATGAGATGGATAACTTGACCATATTGCGAGATATGAAAATGTTAGTATATAGTGACAAATGGCAAAAATTGCCATTTTGGATTTGGCTCAACTCAATAAAACGTCTGTAACTCAGTTCACAGTCAAGACTCAACCACAAAATTTTGTACATATCATTCTATAAAGCAGACAAATTGGTTGCCAAATTTAAAAAAAAAAAAAATTAAGATATACTTTTTGAGAAATTAAAGGCTAAATGTTACGGTCATGGTCAAATCATCTTATATGACCTTTAAACACACACACACACACACACATATATTACCTTTTTGATTTATCCAAGTACTTTAAAATTGTATATAATTTAGCTTTGTAGCTGAAAAAACAACTGAAATATTGATAATTAAACTTCATGACTATTTTCCAAAATTCACCTGTCTGGCAAAGGTAAAAAAGGGAGACTGACATAACACCTTGTAACGCTAAAGATGAATTGAATACAAGGATTATGACACAAGTAGGGGAACCCAGTCATGGGTGTCAGACAATTTCTGCAACCACATCACCCCTTATATTTGGCCACCTAACTCCCCAGACTGAACCCCCTTATGTGTGGGGCGCATTTGAGCAACAGACCAAGAAAACATCTTGTAATAACTAAGATGAAATGAAGACAAAAATTATGGCAGCATTCACTAACTTTAAGAAGATTGAAGCCAATAGCAATTTTTCTTGAATAAATTTACTTTTTAGTATTTCAATATATTTTTGTTTAATTTTAGTAAATATATCTGTTCAAATGAGATGTCAGTGTTATTTTCATTTTTGCGTCATTTAGATGACAATTTATTTATTGCACTCCCATATATATATATATATATATATATATATATATATATATATTACGAAGATTAACGAAATTGGTTATAAACAACAGACAATTCGAAATTATTTGTTTGATGATTATTTTTGATTGATAGTTGTATTTAGCGGATGTGTGTTGTGGTGCATTGGATATCAGCTCGGAACGAGAAATCGGGGAGCCGAGTTCGAATTCCAGCTGAATTCATTGCATTCACTTACGTGCAAATACCCTTGGGAAAGGTATTAATCCACCTATTCCTTCCAGTTATGGGTTACATAACAGGACAGATTGGGTTCTATAACCTTGGTCGGCAACCAGTCTACAGCAGAAAGCAATGGCAACCTACTGTGGGATAATCTTCTGCCCAGTCAGTTATGTCTCTGTCGAGACATGATCGCCCAAGCGTGTATCATGTATGGCACTCAACTGACTGACTCATATTTAAGTAGATATTCTGTTTATAATCAAACAATATATATATATTTATGTCTACTGGCCTGATTATTTACAACAAATTTTTATTACAAAAATGTGTATCATTCAGCAGGATTCAAACCTGTGACCCCTATTCATATAGAGGAAGCCACCAATTGACCCGGCACGTCTAAGACCTCTTTACCATGAATGACTAATATAACACAATCGAAAATTGGTCTTGGGTTTGAGGAGCAGCTGCTTTGCTTAGCTGCAAAATATTTATTACCCATAGATTTGTCAAATATCCAAAATGTTTTTCTAAATAAATTACTGTTAAATTTTTTATTAAATTTAACATTGAGTTTTTTCGAGTTTGTCTCTATTGAAATTTACCTGACAAAAATACCAAATACTCTTCATTATATATATATATATATATATATATATATATATATATATATATATATAAACTTAATTATAAATGGAACTTTGTCTGTGTGTGCGTATGTGTCTGTATGTCAGTTGCCTATAGACTCCGAAACAGCTGAACCAATTTTCTTGAAAGTTTATACAGTTGTACTATAAGCGTCTGCGAGTGTTCTTAGCTAGGTTTTGTGTCAAGGTACCCCCGATAAATATCGAAAATCGATAATCGAAAAAATTGGGTTATGGAAGGAGTGATCCGATTTTAATCAAATTTGATACACTCATAGATAAAGACATAAGAAACGCTTTTCAGAAGTTTCAAGGTTGCAGTTCTTACAATAGTGCAGAAAATTGATAATATATATATCCCTTGTTCCCTGTTTAGGATGTGGTTTCTGGCTTTCTCTTTTCCAATCTTTTCACTTTTCTTTCTTTTTTTTTTCCAATTGGAGTAGATAGACTAAACTATCGCCCAGTTCACACTCCACCCACATCTAATGAGCAGGTAAAGAGGCTCATCCCTTGTTTCCTGTTTAGGATGTGGTTTCTGGCTTTCTCTTTTCCTACCTTTTCACTCTTACGTAGCCCCCTGCACATCAGTGGTGTTACCGCCTTGCTCGGGGTGATATGATTAAAAAAAAAAAAAAATATGTTGTGGATTCTTGTTTAGAAACCACACAAAATAATAATAAGAAAAACAGATATGGAGAGATAAAATGTAAGTTATATTGAACAAAATATATACAACCTGGAACATGGGTTAGTGAATTCAGGAATACTGTTAGTTTTCATACAAACAGGAAAAAGATTATACACAGGAAGATTTCTTTTTATAACTTCTCATGAATTTTATGACGTCACACTGCATGAGAGCTCGAAATGTTAACAGAACCATATATTTAAATGCAATGTAACGTGTTATGATCAGATTTAATCTTTGTTGGAGAATTTTTGTGTTCATTTTCACCTGAAATTGAAGCCAAAATATGATGTTTAGAATGGCTCCTGATTAAACATAATAGACATTCATTGTCTCTTATATTTAACAGTATATGTTTAGAAAATTATCTGCTGCCTTGATATACTATATATTAGCTGTATAGCCTGGCGTTGGTCGGGTGTAATGAAAGCTTTCAAACTAATCCATGGTCCTGGAGCTCAGACTCTTTGGACGTTGGCACGAAAGCCTAAAAACAATAGTTTTTTCCAGTTAAAAAGAAAGAAAAATGAATGAGTGTATTAAATTTGATTAAAATCGGACCACTCTTTCTATAATCTGATTTTTTCGATTATCGATTTTCAATATTTATCGGAGGTACCCCGACACAAAACCTTGCTAAGAACACTCGCAGACACTTATAGTACACCTGTGTAAATTTTCAAGAAAATCGGTTCAGCCATTTCGGAGTCTATAGGTAATGGATACACACACACAGACAGACAAAGTTCCATTTATAAATAAGTTTAGATTAGATTAGATATATATATATATGAAAAAACTGTAATGTGGTTCTATGACGTCACACCGCTTGAGAGCTCGAAATGTTAACAGAACCATATATTTAAATGCAATGTAATGTGTTATGATCAGATTTAATCTTTGTTGGAGAATTTTGTCTTTATTTTTACCTGAAATTAAAGCCAAAATACGATGTTTAGAACGCCTCCTGATTTTCTTATTCTTATTGCCCTCATTATGTCCTGTGAGGGTTAAATTTTCTAAGCCCTCCTTCCTCATTGCAGACACCTGCACAGGCACGTTTATGTTGTTCAACACTCACAGAGCCCACCTGTGTTTTATACTGGGCAAACCATAGTTACAGTTTCTGATAGAGAACATGTTGTATGGACTGAACAAGACCAAGATACTCAAACCCTCGGTCACAATTACTTTTGAAGTCATGTTAGCACAACCATCAACAGCTCCCAAAGTGTCTCGTCTACCCAATTTCATTCAAAAGACATGGGTCAACCCATTGTATGGTTCTCAGGTAGTTTCCAAAATAAACACACAGCACACCGTGGTCACCTCCTCCAGATTAATAACATCAAAAATCAACTTCCTGAGACAATTTCCTGGTTTTTGACTATAAACTTTGTAGTATTCACCAAAAGAAGAAATCTATTGGGGTCATTCAGGTGAATGTGCTGGCCATTCCATTTCTCAGGAAATGTTTCATGAAGATACTCACAGACAGCTTATCAATATTGTACCACATCATAGTTATAATGAATACCATTGTTATAATGTAACTGATACACAAATTTACTCCACTTTCCTACTTATGAACTACTCTGTACATTCTAAACATGAAATTTTTTTCTTTCTTTAGAAATTACTAGCAGTATAGCTCAGCGTTGCTCGGTTGTAATAAAAGCTTTAAAACTAATCCATGGTCCTGCAGCTCAGACTCTTTGGACGTTGGCACGAAAGACTAAAAAGCAATAGTTATTTCCAGTTAATGCGAAACCGTAGACTGAAAGAAAAATGAATGGATGTAAGTCAAATTTTGATTTCCTGTTATCGATATCAAATTTTCTGCACTATTGTAAGAAATACAACCTTGAAACTTCTGAATACCGTTTCTTATGTCTTTGTCTATAAGTGTATCAAATTTGATTAAAATCAGACCACTCCTTCTATAACCTGACTTTTTCCATTATCGATTTTCGATATTTATCGGGAGTACCTCATCACAAAACCTAGCTAAGAACACTCGCAGATGCTTATAGTACAACTGCGTAAATTTTCAAGAAAATCGGTTCAGCCGTTTCGGAGTCTATAGTTAACGGATACACACACACAGACAAAGTTCCATTTATAAATAAGTTTAGATTAGATTAGATAGATTAGATTTAGATTAGTTGATTAAATTTTAAATAAGGATCAACTCAGTAGGGATATCTTAATTTTCAATAAAAAGATTTTTGTTTTTTCTTGCCTGAAATTTATGAGTATTAGAATGTGGCCATTATAATTTTAAATCCGTCTACTTTGTCTTAACAAATTTTAATTTTTAAAGCTTTTCTTCACAAACTCTATAAACAAAACACTCATTAAAATGAATACTTTAAGCTATAAATATTCTATTAGCCTAATTTTTCCCTTTCATATTATTCTACATGCTATGATATTTCAGGAACTGGGCAATCAATGCTCTTCACAACCTCCCACTTATCATAGCTCTGCCATTCTTCTCACGGGCAATTCCACCAGCCATTCACACCAGGTAGGTGGCCTGCTTCCTTCTTCTGTTTCTTTTACTTTCAATATATCCTGTGAATGTACTTCAATTTTCTAACTATAAATATCTACAGTGGTCTCCAGTCCCACTACAGTTTTATTTTCAACAGTTTCAATTTTTCTTCTATGTGCCCTGTCCTTTCAGGACGTAGGCGATCATGGCTTCTCACGTCTCCCTATCCCTGGTGGCTCTTAGCACGCCTTCTCCTGTTACACCATGAAACCCACAGTCCGTCATCCTCTAGCTCAAGCCCATAAATCTAGAATATAAAAGTATAGAAACTAGCATGGCCCAAAATTGAGGGATCAGTTTATATATTGATTATAATATAAATTTGACCCCCCCACTTTATATCCACATTATAATTTCTTATAAACAGTTGGCATATATCTTCTATGTGCCCTGCTCCTTGAGGACGTAGGCGATCATGGCTTTTCACGTCTCCCTATCCCTGCTGGCTCTTAGCACGCCTTCTCCTGTTACACCATGCAACCCTCGTTCCATCATCCACCAGATTAGGTCCTTCAAATATGTTATCTGCTGCTTTCCCTGTCTCTTTTTCCCCCTCAATCTGGCCTGTTAATATCAGGTTCTCCAAGCCCTCTTTTCTCATTGCATGTCACAGGAACTTTAGCTGTCTCTTCCTAATGCTCAGTATTAATTTCCTTTTCGTTTCCATCCTTTCCAAAACTTCATCATTGCTCACATGCTTGATCCATGATATCCACAGCATCCTTCTGTAAAACCACATTTCAGTTGCTTCAAGTTTTTCCTTCATCTTCGATGATATTGTCTAGCATTCACTGCCATATTGAAAAACTGACATCACATAGCAATCCAGTACTCTCTTCTTTGTTTCTAGTGAAATTGTCTTGTTTCTTAATACTTTACTCAACTTCTGGAATGCTTCCTTCGCCATGGCAATTAGCCTTTGGATCTCTGTGTCACACTTTCACAATTACCCTTAGTTAAACCCAGAAATAAACAATAAGTTTTATTAAATAAAATCCCTAAAGTACAAGAGTAGTCAATACTGGCAATTAAGATGTGCCAAAGAGAAACCACAAAAATTTTTCCTTTAAATAAAAAATTGCGAAAAGTTATCAACTAAAAGCGATAAAAATAATTGTATAATGAGGTTGCTAAGAACTACCTTACTACTGTGAAACCAATAAAATGTAAACGCAAATTTGATTCCAGCCATTTCTTTTCTCGTGCTTCCCGCCTGTGGAATTCCCTTCCCTTTACTTGCTTCCCCGACAGCTACAATCTCTAAGCATTTAAATGTAAAGTCAAAAAATAAAAAAAATATTCTATACTGTTATAATGTGGATATAAAGTGGGGGATCAATTCTACATTACAATCAATATATAAACTGTTCCCTCACTGCAAAACAGTGGCAGTAAAATGCCTTGCTTGTGGTGATATGATTATTAAAAAAATTCCCTTCCCTTTACTTGCTTCACCGACAGCTACAATCTCCAAGAATTTCAATGTAAAGTCAATAGTCATTTCCTATCTCACTAACCAGCATCTCTCTCATGCTCCTTTCTCCGTCCACTCCACTCTCATCAGTATTCTCATCCTTCTCTCACCCACTTCCTGACACCCCCTATAACCTGTCACTTTTTTTCATAACTTTCCTCCTATGCAACCTTCTGCAAAACATTGGTAGTAAAATGCCTTGTTTGGGGTGATATGATTATATAAAAAAAAAAAGGTCTTCTAGTCCTTATTTGTTATAGTCTTGGCATCACTACTTCAGTCACTTTCTCACCACCATGGCAAGGCTTCAGTCTGACTTTTCTATAAATATTTTCATGGCAGTTGTTCTAATGAGCTCTTCATCTTGGTACCTCAACATTGTGAACTTAAGTATACTACTGGATTGGCTGATATGTCTTATCACTTTACAATTAAAATGTCTAGATGTAGACATAAATTCTATTATAATAGTTTTTTCTCACCACTTCTTTATCTGTGTGTGTGTGTGTGTAACCTATAGACTCCGAAATGGCTGAACCAATTTTCTTGAAAATTTACACAGTTGTACTATAAGCGTCTGCGAGTGTTCTTAGATAGTTTTTGTGTCGAGGCACTCCTGATAAATATTGAAAATCAATAATAAAAAAAAATCGGGTTATTGATGGAGCGGTCCAATTTTAATCAAATTTGATACACTCATAGACAAAGACATAAGAAACGATACTCAGAAGTTTCAATGTTGCAGTTCTTACAATAGTGCAGAAAATCAAGAATATATATATATATATATATATATATATATATATATAGAAAAGGCAAGATGTTTGTGTGTGTGTCTGTTTATCTGCCTGTATCTCTGTATTTTTTTCAGCCCTCTTATTTTAGTTTTTGCTTCGGGTTTGGCTCTAAGTAGGTATAATTGTAGTTCTTAGTCTCAGCCACGATACCATTTACTCAGAGAACTTATTTAGCCTTCAAAATTCAGTTTACGACAAAAAAAACTTATTTGATATCGATACCAGGAAATCAAAATTTAACTTACATCCATTCAGTTTTCTTTCAGTCTACGGTTTCACTTTAACTGGAAACAACTGTTGCTTTTTAGTTTTTCGTGCCAACATCCAAAGAGTCTGAGCTCCAGGACCATGGATTAGTTTTAAAGCTTTCATTGCACCCGAGCAATGCCAGGCTATACTGCTAGTGACATGTATAATTTCCTTAACTTAAATTTGTCTTCTTGCTATCATTTAAAACCTTGAACATTTGGAGGTGATTTTGGGCTGCAAAGCAGAAAATTCATCCTGTCACTGCAACTGACTCAGATGAATGAATAGTCTATTTAAATTTTGCAATTGTGCTGTCATAACCTGCTATAGATTTTAGAACCATTGCTTTTCTGAGTCTTTACATAACATTGTTTCAACAATAAGGATCTGAAATCATTTATGCTGATATATCCCCCTCTCTCCTCAATATCTATATATCTTTCTTGCCTATGTATACTACCCAGGGAAGATAATCACAGCATGTGGCATCATTGTGGTAAATGGTAAATGGAACTGCTTGGAAACCATCAATGGTTATGCCAACAGAAAGTTGCAAGTTATCATGACTGAGGGTTTGAAGATATTAGCCTTGTTCAAACTGGTCATCACACCAGATTGTACATTTCACTCTAAATAGTTGCAGTAAAGACCACAAGTGGGCACGGTGAGTGTTGGAACAAACACAAATATGCCCGAGCAGACATCTGTGGCAGGAACTGGCTAGATGCCCCAGTAGTTGGAATTGAGTAACTGGCCATTAATATGCATGCAAGTACATCAATAAATCTGCAGAAAATGATAAAAAAAAGCATTTTTTTTTAAAAATCATTTCATCCCAAGCAAGGCAATAAAGACACTAAGATGCAAGAGGTTACTGAAGGTTAGAGAAAGTGTGAAAATTGCTATTAATGTGAGAGGACAATAAAAGAACAACAACTAAGACAGATGATAACAACTGACATTGATGTTCAAAAATTTAAATGCAAAGTTGACTGGGAAGCAAGAAGCCAGAAAAGTGTTCCACAAGTGCATTTTCTTTTTATACAATACTAGCAGTATAGCTCGGCATTGCTCGGGTATAATGAAAGCTTTAAAACTAATCCATGGTCCTGGAGCTCAGACTCTTTGGACGTTGGCACGAAAGACTAAAAAGCAATAGTTGTTTCCAGTTAAAGCGAAACCGTAGACTGAAAGAAAAATGAATGGATGTAAGTCAAATTTTCATTTCCTGGTATTGATATCAAATAAGTTTTTTTCATCGTAAACTGAATTTTGAAGGCTAAATAAGTTCTCTGAGTAAATGGTATCATGGCTGAGACGAAGAACTACAATTATACCTACTTAGAGCCAAACCTGAAGCAAAAACTAAAATTAAAGGGCTGAAAAAAAATCCAGACATACAGGCAGATAAACAGACACACACAAACATCTTGCCTTTTATATATATTATCGATATTCTGCACTATTGTAAGAACTGCAACCTTGAAACTTCTGAATATCATTTCTTTGTCTATGAGTGTATCAAATTTGATTAAAATTGGACCACTCCTTCTATAACCTGATTTTTTTGATTATCGATATTTATTGAGGGTAGCGACACAAAACCTCGCTAAGAACACTCGCAGATGCTTATAGTACAACTGTGTAAATTTTCAAGAAAATTGGTTCAGCCGTTTCAGAGTCTATAGGTAACGGACACACACACAGAGTTCCATTTATAAATAAGTTTAGATTAGATTAGATTTTTAAACAATTTAAGATCAAAATCAACTAATAGTTATATGGCAGGCTACAGACTTTTTGATACTCCCTTGTCAGTTATATACTTTTTTTGTTAAAAAATAAATGTTTTAAAAATTTAGGGCTTTCTAACAGATGACATTGCAAAATACCACCAAGATAAAATTATCTTTTGGACTACAAGTATTAGAAAAAAAAAATGTAACAAAAGAAAAAAAAAATGGTGGGGGCCCTAGAAATAACAAAGTGGGTGGCCAACCCATTCACCTGTTGCTATCAAAAGAAAAGATTTTTAAAAAAACATAACAGAGAGAGCATGAAATTGAGCATAAAAATTTACAGCCTTTAGTGTTCTCTGATGCATAGAGCCTGGTTGAATGTCATTGATGAACTTGTGTCTGCTCCATCATCAAGCATAAAAGGGTTATGAGCAGCCAGCTTTGGTGATCTGGCTGAGTTGTTAACAGGCATGAAGAAGATTAGGCAGTGTTGTATGTGGGGGAAGGTGTGGGGGGGGGGGACTCTGTTTTTTTGTTAGAGAAGAGGAATGTGCTCACTTTGAGTACTGGGGCTGACAAAAATAAGCAAACAAAACAGATAGAAAGCAAAGTCTGACATAAATACAGACAGTGAAAGATTAGATTTATAAAACTATAGAGAAAGATATAGGCTAACTTGAAAGAAGGCAACTTAAAGAAAACAGGCAACAGAAAAAACATTTCTATACAGAATCAGGAAAAAACAGCTGGGCTCATAAATGAGGAAGGGCAGCTTGAAAAATTTAACACTCACAGGGTATAAATCATTGGGGACACAAATGAGAAAAGAGGACTTGGAAAATTTAACACTCACAGGGCATAAATCATTGGGCACACAAATGAGAAAAGAGGACTTGGAAAATTTAACACTCACAGGGCATAAATCATTGGGCACACAAATGAGAAAAGAGGACTTGGAAAATTTAACACTCACAGGGCATAAATCATTAGGCACACAAGTGAGGAAGTGGGGCTTGGAAAATTTAATCCTTACAGGCAGGGCATAATGAGGGCAATAAAAATAAGAGAAGCAGCAATCCAATTTTCTTTTCTGTAAATCAATTCACTGCAACCAAGGTGATATTGCCACTAAGATGCAAGGTGCTACTGAGAGTGAAAGAGAATAAAAAACCTTAAAAGGAACTGGAAACTGGATCCTAAACAGGAAACAAAGTATAAATTTTGACATCTGTTTAAAAGACTCTGCAAGGAGTGTAAACTGGATGATAGGCAAATCTATCTACTCCTATTTAGGATAAATAAACAGTAAATAAAATTTCAGAGTTGAAGCAGAGATATTAAAAGAATAGAGTTGTAAACTTTAAAAGGTAAAAGAAACTTAATCTTAAACAGAAAATAGATTAACCTCTATTCCTGTTTAAAAAATCAGGAAGAAGTGTGAACTGGCTTTCCTATCAAGCTTGTAAGAATGGACAGCAAAATGAGAGGCTGGAGATTTAGCAAAGGGGTGAACAACTGCTAAAAGCTATAAGAGACAGGAAGTTGTGGAGAGTGATAATCAACTACGTCCTGAAGGGATGTGGCACATGAAGAGATAAAGACACAGAAATTCAGACAACAATGGACATACATAAAATGCATTTAGGTAGCAGTCCTTCATAAATACAAGTTAGATTAAAAACATTATACCAAGAATTATTTTTAATTTAGAGTTAACTTTCCTTGTTTGCATGCAAGAAAACACATAACTGGATCCAATCAGTGTCAAATTGTCCAAATATTTGAAAGTTAGTACATTTAATAAAACTTAACCATTATCATGATCAGGGGGGAAAGTTTTTTCATATATATATATATATATATATATATCAAAGCAGCAGATAATTTTCTAAACATATACTGTTAAATATAAGAGACAATTAATGTCTATTATGTTTAATCAGGAGTCGTTATAAATATCATATTTTGGCTTCAATTTCAGGTGAAAATGAACACAAAAATTCTCCAACAAAGTTTAAATCTGGTCATAACACATTACATTGCATTTAAATATATGGTTCTGTTAACATTTTGAGCTCTCACGCAGTGTGACGTCATTGAACCGCATTACAAATTTACGAACTTCGTTTGCTATTTGGCAACTGTTATCATTGCTTAGCAAAGTTTTATGTCAACACAAGACAAAATAGTCTTTGATGGTGGATGTTTTTATGTTAACATCACTTTAATATCTCTGAAGATGGCTCATGTGGGCCAAAAGCTTAGAACCAACTTAATAAAAAATTATCCAAATGTTGGAGAATTTTTGTCGTTATTTTCACCAGAAACTAAAGCCAAAATACGATGTTTAGAATGGCTCATGATTAAACATAATAGATATTCATTGTCTCTTATATTTAACAATATATGTTTAAAAGATATATATATAAAACAGAAATTTTATCATGATTAGATTATAAAGCCTAAGGAGTTCTTTTGTGGCAGTGGATTGGAATAGTGTTCCATTACGAGAAAAGTTGCAACTGACGGCTAGCACACAAATCAATATACAAGTCGGTATAAGCCCCCGAAAACCCTTAAACCTCAATGATAATGTGCGATGAGCATGAGATGTATTTCATGAAATTTATATATATATGTATAAATTGTAAATGCAAATTCTACTCTATCAGCTTCTTTCCTCGCACTTCCCGCCTGTGGAATTCCCTTCCGTTTATTTGCTTTCCTGAAAGATATAATTTCCAAGAATTTAAATGTAAAGTCAATAGTCATCTCCTATCTCACTAACCTGCATCGTCTCTCTCATGCTCCTTTCTCCGTCCACTCCACTTACGTCAGTACTCTCATCCTTTTCTTACACACTTCCTAAAACCCCTATAACCTGTCACTCTTTCTCATGACTTTCCTCCTATGCAAAACAGTGGCAGTAGACTGCCTCGCTTGGGGTGATGTGATATGATATATATATATATATATATATATATAAGCATACACACAGGACTCTTGCAACGTTTGATTATACTGGTAAAGACTTGTGCAGAACAAAGCACATTTTCTGGAAGGGCTGAATACAGAGAATTGGTGCAGAGTATCCCAAAATGTCCCCAAACAATCCTTCATAGGTTTTGAATTGTCATTCCCCTAGACTGGTTGATACCCAAGGTTGTAGAAACCAGTTTGTCCTGATATTTAGCATGACTGGAGGGGAGGAAGAAGAGAAGGATTCATACCTTTCCCAAGGGTATGAGCACATAAGTTAATGTAATGAATTAGAACTTGGCTCACCGATTCCTCAACCCAAGCTGCTATCCATAACCCCACTGTACCCACCTCTCTCTTTCTAACACACACACACACACACACACACACACACACACACACACACACACACACACACACACAATGTGCTGCTGGTTTCCTGGTCCAATATTTAAATAATCCTGTTATTTTGGCATTCAGTCAGTTAAGGGCCATACGTGATACATGCTTTGGACAATCATGTCTTGAAAGAGACATAACTGACTGGGCAGAAGATTATCCCAAAGTAGGTTGCCATTGCTTTCTGCAGTAGACCAGTTGCCAGCCAAGGCTATAGAACCCAATCTGTCCTATTATTTAACCCATAACTGGAAGGAAGAGACGGATTAATACCTTTCCCAAGGGTATTTGGGCGTAAGTGAATGCAAGGAATTCAACTGGAATCCAAACTTGGCTCCTCAACTTATCGTTCAGAGCCGATATCCATTGCACCACAACATACATCCTATTTTGGCATTAACTATGTTAATATATATGAATATTTTGGCATTAACTATAATCACTAATACATTAATATAAGTAAAAAAATATTTTAGCATTAACTATGTTAATATAAATAAAAGAAAACATCTTCATATAAATCTGAAGTCAAAATTTTGTACTATTGGTGTTAAAACATTTGAGTAAGTATCAATACTAGCACAAAAAGAAATAGCGTATTATACACTGTGTGTGTTAGTATGCCTTGTCATCTGATAATATATTAAAAACGTAACTCTTTAAGAACAAAAGGAACATGTCAGTGGGCATAAAAGGGTCGAAAATAATGACAACATCAGAATTAGAAAACAATAAAACAATAGTGCTTATTGCAAACAAAGCTGTGTTTTTATTTATTGATAAATCTGTTTATAAAGCAAAGTGATGCACTCTTCCCTAAATCAGCATTGTGAAAGGAAAAAAAAAAAATAATTCAATGAGAAATGTTCATTACAATAATACTGGTGTAGGAATGAAAGTTTGAGAGAGTCAGAAGTTGAGAGAGTAAGTGTGAATCTTTGAGAGAGTGAAAGTTCAAAAGTGAGAGTGAAAGCTTGAGATAGCGACAACAAATCCGAGAGAGAGCAAGAATGAGAGAGAAAGAGACAGCAAGAATGAAAGTGAGAAAGAGGGGAAGAATGCAAGTAAGAGAGAGAGAGAGAGAAAAGAAAGTGAGAGAGAGAGAGAAAAGAAAGTGAGAGAGAGAGAGAAAAGAAAGTGAGAGAGAGAGAGAAAAGAGAGTGAGAGAGAGAGAGAGAGAAAAGAAAGTGAGAGAGAGAGAGAAAAGCATAAGAGAGAGAGAGGGAAAGAATCAAAGAGAGAGCGGGAATCAGAAAAAGAGAGAACAAGGATAAAAGAGAGAGTGAGAATCAAAGAGAGAGCAAAAATGAAAGAGAGAGAGAGAGAGAGCAAAAATGAAAGAGAGAGAGAGAGCAAAAATGAAAGTGAGAGAGAGAGCAAAAATGAAAGTGAGAGAGAGAGCAAAAATGAAAGAGAGAGAGAGAGCAAAAATGAAAGTGAGAGAGAGAGCAAGAATCAAAATGAGAGAGAGCAAAAATCAAAATGAGAGAGAGAGAGCAATAATCAAAATGAGAGAGAGAGAGCAATAATCAAAATGAGAGAGAGAGAGAGAAAAAATCATAGTGAGAGAGCGAGCAAGAATCAGTGAGAGAGCGAGCAAGAATCATAGTGAGAGAGCGAGCAAGAATCATAGTGAGAGAGCGAGCAAGAATCATAGTGAGAGAGAGAGAGAGAGAGACATCAAGAATCATAGTGAGAGAGAGAGAGAGACATCAAGAATCATAGTGAGAGAGAGAGAGAGACATCAAGAATCATAGTGAGAGAGAGAGAGAGAGCAAGAATCAAAGAGAAAGAGGAAGACTCAAAGTGAGAGAGAGTAAGACTCAAAGTGAGAGAGAGAAAGACTCAAAGTGAGAGAGAGAAAGATTTAAAGAAAGGGGGAAAGAATGTGAAAGAGAGGTAACAGGTAAAGAGAGTGAAAAAAGCATCCTTTGATAGATATATATTTTATGCATACACATCATATAGTTTAGTGTTTGCTTAGATTTATAATTCACAATTTTAATGCTGAACTACAAAATAAAATTTAAGGATAATCATGGCGCCTAATATTCATTTGTGTTTGTTGGGTTTTTTTTTTCTGCCAACAATTTACTCGTTACTGCTGAGGAAGATAAAGGGGAGATAATAAAGAAAAATATCTCCAGAAAACATTGGGAAAATACACTAAATATTAATGAAAGTTGAGCATAGTAGAAAAGGGTTAATTGAGCCCCAGTATAAAATGCACAAAGACCATGTTATGGCTCTATTAGTAAACAAAGGGAACAAAAGACGTAGGAAAAAATACAAAAGCTAAAACAGAATGAAATATTTGGCAGACAACAGATGGAAGGAACTCTAGAAAGCAGCAAACACGACATATTGATTATTATTGTTGCTGTAATTGTCAACAATGTCGTTATTGTTATTATCTTTTCTTTGCATCTGTAAACAGACAGGAAGCAAGGAATTATACAGGTGGAGCAAATTACAGTTCAAAACAGATGTTACTTAGAAATTTCCTTCACATGATAGTGTGAGCCTATTAAAGATTGTTTTTTTTTTAATTCAAGTAAATAATATACAAGATCACTATGATTGCATCAGATAAATGTCTGTGTGAAAACACACACATGTGGACACATATACAAGCACACACACACATACATTAAAGTTCACAGCCCAACTGACTCCCCAAAATCTGACCAAATGATCAAACACAGAATTTTTAGGGATTCATGGTCAGACAGAATCTTTCAGTCATATATATATATATATATATATATATATATATATATATATATATATACACACTACCGGCCATATTTATTAGGCCACCCAAGGTTTTAAAAAGAAATTATGTATTTCATACTATTTTTAAGTGGATAATTCTAAATAAAAATAGAATAGTTCTTTTGTTATTATTACTTTGCAAAATTTTACAAGGCAGAGAAGCAAAGATGAACTCGTCCGAATCACCCTAAATTTTCTTCATTCTTTCATTGATGAAATTGCAATACAGGTAATTATTAAATATTTATAAATTCATTTAATGCACATGTTATTGTACAGTATTAACAAAAGAACCATTCTATTTTTACTTACAATTATTCACTTGGCAATAAATACTAAAAAGTAGTATGAAATACATCATTTTTTTTAAAACACTGGGGTGGCCTAAAATTATTTCTTGTGATATTATATATATATATATATATATATATATATATATATAGAGGGCACAGAGAAAATTTCCCGGAATTATTAGTTGACAATATGACGTCATCCGTTTCCAGAAACTATGATTTTTGTGAATTTTTTCAGCTATTCCAATGGAAATTAGGCACAGAACATGAATGAAAGTAGGAAATCAGGTTCGGACTTTCTGAGTATAACCAATCTTTTCTCCCAAAATTAATAAATAAACAGATTTTTACTGCATTCATTTGGATGTTTTCTTTATTTTTATTTTTATTTCTTTCTTCGTGAATTGTTTAGTTTGATTTCTGACCAAGACATTTTTCCTTGCCCAGATTTTCACTATGATTGCACAGATCGGACCGGACCCGTGCCCGGTGTGCTCGGTAGTCAGATACGGCCATATATATATATATATATATATATTAAAAAGGCTTAATTCAATTTTAAAATTTTAATTAATTTTAATATATATTTGCTCTGTAATATTTTATTACATGGAGCTCTCTTCCTGTATCATTTTTTAATATTAAAATAAAATTTTTAATATTAATTAGGATCGGGTTTTTGGAATTTACCTTCCTGCTTTTTTCCCTTGGATTGAAGTATCTGAATTAAAATAAATATATATATATATATATATATATATATATATATATATATATATATATATCTCAGAGAGAGAGAGAGAGAGTGAGAGAGAGAGAGGAGTTAAAGATAAAATATGAACCAGAATTTGACGTATGATAAAATAAAGAGCAAATACAAAATGTATATTAATCTTTGTTAACCAATAGAGCCATAACATGGTCTTTGTGCAATCCATAAAAATGAAACATATTATATTGATATAGATTTCCTATTTGCTTTTTTATTTTATCATATAAGTTTGGAAGATCAGTTCTCCATGCTAAATTTTTATGTTCTGTTTGTTTCTTTAAATGTATGTTGAGCCCTTTTTAAACAACTGTTTACTGGTGTAATTTGACTGACCAATAACTTTAATAACCATATAGCAACCAGATCCCACCCTTTTACAGTGAAACCGATAAAATACAACCGCAACTTCTACTCCAACAGTTTCTTTCCTTGCACTTCCCGACTGTGGAATTCCCTTCCACATGATTTCTTCCCTGACGGATACAATCTCCAGGAGTTTAAATGTAAGGTCAATAGACACCTCCTAACACACTAACCTGCTCCCATTCCTTCTGACATTCCCTATGTCTAACATTCATTCCTCCTGACATTCCCTATGTCTAACCACTCCTTCTCTTTACCTTCCCCTATGTAGCCCCATGCGCAATAGTGACAGCGGAATGCCTTGCTTGGGGTGAGATGATTAAAATAAATATATATATATATATATATATATATATATTTTCATTTTTAAACGAGTTATTTCGCAACATTGGTTTCCACCATGAGTGGTTTCTTCAGGTGATTTTTAATAACTTTTAATAATAATATTCAAAAGTTCTGCAATATAATTGTATAGAACACTTTAATACAAATGTATACGGGTCTAACCCTATTAGGACCAAAAATTAAGTATTAAACAATCAATATAGATATGAGAGAGAGAGAGAGACAGACAGACAGACAAACAGAGAGTGTGTGTTTGTGTTGAGTTATGAAGATGTTTAGCACTAAGATTGTTTTTTTTTTTCAGTAGTTTTACTGATAAAAGGTATTTTGGTAAGCAAGTTTGTTTTTCATTGTAAAGTGTCAGGGTAAAGATGGAGTGTTAATAGAATTAAGCAGATCGAAAACTTAGCCCTGATGAGTGACAACATCATAACAGTGTCCTCACAAATCTTTCAAGTCGACATGGATCTGCGAAGTTAAGTGATAAACTTTGCTGCATTAATCCTAGGTGTGTGCATGGGTGTGTGTTTTCTACTACAACAAATGTTATTTTGCAGACACCCATGTTTGAGTGGACACTTTTTTAAAACAGTGTGAATTAAGTTTATCAGCTTGTGTACTCGAAAGACTTAATGAAAGAAAATACGCTCTCTTGCATGCTTCCCCCTTTGTAGGAGAAACCGCTATCTGATCCAGCATGCTTTAGACTGCTCAGCCACAGAGAGCATCGCAGCCTGGTAAAGCTCAATCATCCTTTGGAAGAATGCATATCTCCTCGAATGTCTATGTATGCTCATTTTTTATATCTGAAACACAAAAGATCTAAGATTCTTGTATCCAAAATTATTTGCTGCTACTCCAAATCAAATATTTTATCCTTTTATCATAAAAAACAGAAAAGAATCTATAATGTGATCAATCCCGACTTGGCAGCTCGGATACAGTCACTTTCTCATTGATGCAATGTGACTTCCCTATGTCTCTTTTACAAATACTTTCATGGCATCTGCTCAGATGAACTTGGCTCACTGGTACCCCCCCCATACATGAATTTGCTCGAGCCACAAGATTAGCAACAAGGTCCCACCCATTTACTGTGAAACCAATAAATTCAAATATTTTATCCTTTTATCATATTGTGAAACCAATAAATTGTAAACACAAATTCTACTCCAGCAGCTTCTTCTCTCGCACTTCCCATCTGTGGAATTCACTTCTATTTATATGCTTTCCCGACGGCTACAATCTTCAAGAATTCAAATGTAAAGTTAATAGTCATTTCCTATTTCACTAACCTGCATCCTCTCTCTCTCTCTCTCTCATCAGTATTCTCAATCCTTCTCCTACCCTCTTCCTGACACCCCCTGTAACCTGTCACTCTTTCTCATAACTTACCTCCTATGTAACCCCTGCTCAACAGTGGCAGTAAAATGCCTTGCTTGGGGAAACACAATTATAAAAAAAAAAAACATCTCAACAATTTCAAGAGCTTTTTATTCTAATGCTAAATCTTTATTCCTTGGCTCTTTCTCTTGCATTATTGTGATAAGCAAGCCACACTGATGCACAAAAATGAGAAGGTTTTCTGAAAAGGTATTCCTGCTTTCAAGTCACTTCACTCCCCATTGGCCCATTAAAATTTAACTTGATAGTAGAAATAAATTTGTTTCACTGTTTTAATATTTTCTTTTGTTTGTAAATTGTTGCCATTTTACTTTTTAATTTCATATGTAGACATTGTTTTTGATTTTGTATAGTAGGGTCAGTTGGGCACCATTTGGGAGAAAAAGAGTCTCATAATTCATATAGACAGCATGTTTCCAAAGGCACTTTATGTAGGCCTCCATGTTAAGTTTGAGGCATTCACCAACAACCCTACATCTGACAACAGGACTCTGCACCATGCCATACAAGCAGGAGAACCCAGTCATAGCTGTCCAATAATTTCTGTAACCCTATCACCCTTTACATCTGGCCACCAAACTACTCAGACTGAAACACCCTTGAATATTATGTGTGGGGTCACAGTTGAGTGAGATACCAACAAAATTTCTTGTAAAATCAAAGATGAACAGAAGGCAAGGATTATAGCAGCATTCACCAAGGAGACTGTTCAGAAAAGTTGCAGAGGGCTCTGAAGTTGTCTGGGAGCAGTGATTGAAGCCAATGACAAATTTATTGAATAAATTTATTCATTAGTATTTCAAAATAATTTTGTGTAATTTTGGCAAATATACCTGTTACATTGAGATGTCAGTGTTATTTTTATTTTTTTGCATCATTTAGATGACAATTTACCCATTGCACAGTGTATATAATCCAACATATTTACTAAAATTATTTTAATAAATTCTCTGATATATTGAACTTGTTGAAACTACTGACCAAACAAGGAACATTTTGTTGAGTGAAGCAATAGTTTAAAAGTGACAAGTTGAAATATAACAGTATATATATATATATATATATATATATATATATATATATATATATTTTATCATATCACCCCAAGCAAGGCGGTAACGCCACTGATGCGCAGGGGCCTACGTAAGAGTAAGAAGATTGGAAAAGAGAAAACCGGAAACCACATCCTAAACAGGGAACAAAGGATGAGCCTCTTCACCTGTTTAATAGACGTGGGTGGAGTGCGAACCGGCGATAGTTTAGTCTATCTACTCCAATTGGAAAAGAACAACAGAGTAAAAAGATTGGAAAAGAGAAAACCGGAAACCACATCCTAAACAGGGAACAAGGGATGAGCCTCTTCACCTGTTCAATAGACGTGGTTGGAGTGTGAACCGGGATTTAATTGCAACATCAAATTCTCACCATCTATCTTCTTGAATCTTATTCATTTTATTATCCTTTCTCCTAGGTTATATATATATATATATATATATATATATATATATATATATATGAGAAAAAAAAAAAAAAGGCTTCCTATTCCAGTTCTGTGATAATTCATTGTATCACACTTGCAGCAAGCAGATGCATTGTTATGGAGGAAAGAAAATCATTATGTGACACTCTTGCCCAGAAAAAATATATTTTCTATTCCAATGAGTCATTCAAATGAGTCAATTGCTTACTGCAGTATTGTGCAGTAATATTTTATCCAGACTCTAGCAATTTGTAATAAAGAATTCCTTTTGAATTCTAACAAACACAGTAGATTTCATTTAGGTTGAATCTGTTCTGAAACTAACCATGATTTCTGGATTCTCATAATAAATCCATTTTTCATGGCTCATGGCTATATTTTTCCCTACTGGATTCCTTATATTTAGAGATGTTGAAGACCATTCTGGATCTAGCCATGATTACTGGATTCTCATAAATCCATTTTTCATGGCTTGTGATCATCTACTTTCCCTAATCGATTCCATTTACTTTGAGATGTTAAAGGCTGCCCTGAATCTTGCCATTTTTTTTTTTTTTGTTTTTTTTTGCTTGGGTTTCTTGTAATAAATCTCTTTTTCATTGTCAATGATTATCTTTTCGGCCAGCAAATTCTCTTTAGTTTGAAATATTGAAGGATCTCACCATGATTTTTTTTGCTTGGGTTTCTTGCAATAAATACATTTTTTATCATCCCTATCTTGTCTCAAAATGATCTTTTATGGGTGGAGCAGGACAGGAAATATGAGCATATAAACATTGATAGATATCTGTTTCTGGAAGTTCATGTGGGAGTAATTTTTCTTCAGGCTTATAAAAGATATATGATGAAGATAACTATATGATGTAGACTTCTAATCAATCATTTTATACAGCTTAACAACCTATTGCAGGTTATTTAAAGCCAGAAAAGTTTTGGAGGGAGATAATCCCGGTTTAATGATACAAGTCTAACTAATTAACCAATAGCTGGGAGGGAAAGAGGTGGATTCATACCTAATTAGAATTTAATAAACAAACAAGAAATTATAATGTGGTTATAAAGTGGGTGATCAGTTCTATATTACAATCAGTATATGAACTAATCCCTTCTTTTGTGGCCAGTGTAATTTCTTTACATTTATATTCCAGAGAATATAAATTAATCTAAGACATGCTTTTGTAGCTAATCAGTATTCGAGTGTTTGATTTGTTTTTTATGATTTATTGACCGATTCATTTTTTATGGCTTATCAACCCTGTGCAGGTTATTCAAAGCCAGAAAATTATTTTAGATGGTAAGAATTTTTATTTTGAGTTACGAATTTAGTCTTATTAAATAACCCATAGCTGCGGTAAGAGAGAAGTGAATTCATATCTTTCCTAAAGGTATTTGTGCATAAGTATAAATGTATATAACAAACTCAACCGGAATTAGAACTCAGCTTTGATTAACAATTCTGAGCTATTAAAAAAAAGGCACCAATTGATCATTTGTGGTTGAGAGGTCTAAGACACGACAGATCAATTAGTGGTTTCCCCTATATGGATAGGGGTCGGAGGTTCGAATCCTGCCGAATGGTACACATTTTTGTAACAAAAATTTATCGTAAATAATTTAAAATTTATTGTAAGTAATCTGGCCGGTAGAAATAAGTATCTAATACTGTTTGATTATAAACAGAATATCTACTTAAATACGAGTATCGACCAAAAATAATGTTCAAACAAATTATTTCATATAAATATATATATATATTATAAATTATATTTTAGAACATCTATGACTTCTCTATATATAATCGCTATGAAGGCGCATCCGTTTCTGCATCGGAGTACCAATGCTTCGTCAGGTGAAGCATTGGTACTCCAATGCAGAAACGGATGCGCCTTCATAGTGATTATATATAGAGAAGTCATGTGCATGTTCTAAAATATAATTTATAATAAATATTCACAGCTCTATATAGAAAATTATATATCGAGCACTGTTTTAAATTAATGTTTTGGATGTGGATAGAATTCTTCGTTCTGTATTCACTCGGAGATATATATATATATATATATATATATATATATATATATAAGAGAGTATGTTAATAAAGTTTATTTTATGTGTGTATGTATGTGTGTGTGTAAATTGGTATCATCCCAAGCAAAACAATAAAGCCACTAAGACACAAGACTTACAGGATATGGAAGAATAAGAAGCAGAGACATTAATAGTGAGCAAAAAGAGAAAAAAGTAATCAAGAGGACAGTAGATGGTGGTAAAATTTTTGCAAATTAAGGTTGGCTAGACAGCATGGAGCCAGAAGGGAGTTCCACAAGTGAGAAGTGCGGCTAAAACAAACTGTTAATACAGAACTTATGCCTACATTGTGCCAGCTCAACTGTAAATTGATGATATCTCAATGCCAGTCTAGTATTGCACCTAAATTCACAAAGTCTAGATACCAGAGCAAAGAACTCATCTGAACAATTACCATGAAAGTATTTATAAAAAAGGCACAGAGACAACCTTACAGCAGTGAGTAAGTGACTGAAGCCAAGTTGCCATATCAAGACCAACAATATTGCTGATTCTTCTATGGATTTTATCAAGGAGTTCAAGGTAAATAGCTGGGGCACTGGAGCATATGTAGCATGGACAAATGGTAGACATAGATATGTAAGATAGATTCTGGAGAGAAAAATTGTCTCACGTGACACACTGATCCAACTGGTCAAGCAATAGATTCACTATAGTCTTTCCACTTCATATCAGCTTAGAATGTTAACCCAATAAGGCATAAGAAGCCATATTCCTGGAGGTTAGCATCAGCTATACTGATGGGAGAGAGAGAGAGAGAGAGAGAGAGAGAGGGTTTCTCAGATAGAGAGGTTTAGTTTTGGAGGCATGGAAAGTGACAAGCCATCTTTTGCCCCAGTTAGCAACAGTCTTTTTGGACATCAGCTGCCATTTTGACCTTGTTAGACTAATCAGTATTACTATTAAGGCAGAATAAATGGTTATGTTGTCAGTGCAGTTGAGTTGAGAGTTAATGTCATCAGGAAGATTGTTAATGAAAATTAAAAACAGCTACGGACTAAGGACGGAAACATAGAAGACACCCACATTAGTACAAATGAACTTTCATGATTTGATAAGAAGGACTGGATCAGCTCAGAAATATGCCCAAAGACACCATAAATTTTCACCTCATGAAGAAGACATGTATGCCAAACACTGAGATGTCCAATTACAGCACAGGTTTCATCGTTTTTATCTAGAGCATGACAGACTTTCCGCAATTATCATCAGTACATCAGTTTTTTTTTTAATCGTTTCACCCTGAGCAAGGTGGTAATGCCACTGATGTGCAGGGGGCTACATAAGTGTAAAAAGATTAATTAGAAGAGAGTGAAGAGGAAGACGAACCAGTTAGACAGGAGCAATAGAAAGATGAGAATGCAGGTGTGATGACAGTTTCAAAGGTGGAGAGAAAGAAAAGGATATACATATTGTTTGTTTGAGAAAAGACCTTCTAATGAGAGATGATGAAACAATTCATCATTGATTAGGGCCAAAAAAGGTTTGGCAAGAAAAGAGAGAAAGCTAATAGGCTGATAACCAGCTAGATCAGACAGCTTACCAGAGTTCTTAAAAACTCAAACAACAGATAATTAGAGAGAACAGGAGCCAGATCAGAAGCCCACTGAAGCCCATTTCTTAATATGCTATTACATGCAATGTGGGATTGAGATTAGAGACCATAGCAGAAACTTTGGAAAGAAACTTTGATGTACATATCACTCAAGAGAGATTCTTTTCTAGGTGAAAAGTTCATCTCATTCTAGTTATGGAACCTTTAAACTTTTGAACTGTAGTAAATATATATATGTGACTCTTCAGAAATTAATTGAGTTCTTTTGGTGACTGGGGTGTGTATACACTGCTTATATATAACACCTTAAAATTTCCCTTCTCTGATTCTATGCACCTATGGCTTAGTGGGTAGCGATTGACTGACACCAAATCGGTCGAGTTTTGATGTCGGCCAGAAGCAAGTTGATGTATCTAGTCACACTGATGAGCTGTGATACAGGGAAACAGGCTTATATGTGGATGACTAATATATATATATATATATATATATATATATATATATAAGACAGCTAAGTACCATATGTGATATACGCTTGGGCGATTATGTCTCAAAACAGACATGACTGACTGGGTGGAAGATTTTTCCACAGTAGGCTTAGATTGCTTTCTGCAGTAGACTGATTGCCAACCAAGGCTATAGAACCCAATCAGTGCTGTTATTTAACCCACAGCTGAAGGAAAGAGACAGATTAATACCTTTGTGTATAAGTGAATGTAAAAAATTCAACTGGGATTCAAACTCAGTTCTCTGATTTTTCATTCCAAACTGATATTCACTGCACCACAACACACATTCACACTTTTGGGGGAAATTTTGTTAAATCATGTAATTTCCAATATCAAAACCAAGAAAGTAATGACTACAAAACTTAGAAATGTATTTTACAAAAGGAAAACCAATACTTTATAATCATTTTTTGGACAGATAGAAAAAACTTTCTAGACCAGTGGTTCACAAACTTTTTTCTGCCATGTCCCCCTACACCCAGTTCAACCATCCAGATTTCCCCCTTCATGTGTATGAGGAAAAAAGCAGTTAAAACAAATTCAGACGATTTACTAATTTATTTTTCAAATGTACAAATATACTGATTAACCTATAGTTACAGTGTAAAGTGGATAGAGAGCAGTTAGTAACAACTAAGCATAGCCATAGAGAGCGGTTAGTAACAAATAAAAGGACTTTTGTTTGCAACAGGCTCTCTCTCTCTCTCTCTCTCTCTCAGA
Source organism: Ascarosepion bandense (assembly GCA_037127315.1). Taxonomy (NCBI): domain Eukaryota; kingdom Metazoa; phylum Mollusca; class Cephalopoda; order Sepiida; family Sepiidae; genus Ascarosepion; species Ascarosepion bandense. The sequence continues at coordinate 1,140,659 of JBBBDQ010000909.1, read as the reverse complement.
CATGAGAAAATCCATCTGAGATTTTTTTTTATTTAGTAGATATTGCAATTATTTCCCTGCTGGTTAGCTTCAAATTTCCCCCAGTTTGGGAATCGCTGTTCTAAACATTGTGAATGGTTCTCCTGAAATTTATCTCCAAAGGTTGATTTGCTGAATTAATTTTTTTACAGTGTAACCCTGATATAAGAGAAACCTGGATATAAGAGATATTTTCTCTTGTCCCAAATTAGAGCCTGTGGTAATGTATATAAAACAGATTAAACCCTGATATAAGAGAGGTTTTCTATGGTCCCAACAACTCTCTTATATCAGGGTTAAGTCTCTGCTATGGCTAATATTTCAAGAACACTCCATATCTAGTCATCAATTAAAACTGGCATTACACCAAAGTGCAATTGCAAAACAAATGTAGATTTACACCTCGTGCAATATCATTTGACAAAGGCCATGGAAAATAATAATTTCTGCTCTTTGTTGAAGCTGAAGACTTATCAATGAATTGGCCAAAAGTTAGAGCCATAATATACTGCAATCCATTGGCCTTTGTGCTCATAACTGAAGGTCACCTGAGGTGGTGGTTTTTCATCATCACTGTTAAAGTAGTTTAAATACTCAGAATCACGGAGTGCCTTTTCTTCTACCCTGTGTCTTAGAGACGGAGATGAATCAACTGATTTTCCTGTCGTCAAGTAGTTAGAAAGAGCAGCTTCCAGTTGAGATTTATTTCTAACTAGCAGTATAGCCCGGCATTGCCCAGGTGTAATGAAAGCTTTAAAACTAATCCATGGTCCTGGAGCTCAGACTCAGCCTAAAGAATGTTTGTGTGAAGTTTGGTGAGAATCGGATAAAAATTGTGAATTTGTATAAAGGACATACAGACAGATAAACAGACACACACACACAAACATCTTGCCTTTTATATATATATATATATATATATATATATATATATATATATTATCGATTTTCTGCACTATTGTAAGAACTGCAACATTGAAACTTCTGAAGATCATTTCTTATGTCTTTGTCTATGAGCGTATCAAATTTGATTAAAATCAGACCACTCCTTCTATAACCCGATTTTTTCGATTATTGATTTTCCATATTTATCAGGGGTACTTGGACACAAAACCTAACTAAGAACACACGCAGACACTTATAGTACAATTGTGTAAATTTTCAAAAAAATCAGTTCAGCCATTTCGGAGTCTATAGGTAACGGATACACACACACACAGACAGACAAAGTTCCATTTATAAATAAGTTTTGATTGGATTAGATTTAGATGGTGTTGATCTTCATACCTAAGTGAACCATCACATATCTAAGTTGATCTTTCAGTGTTTCAGAACTACTGCTTGTTGTAGATCTTTAATAGACTTCACAGGACCACCATGCTTGATAACAGAGTTAATAATTCTGTTTCTCAGCAGAACTTTCTCCTTTTAGCCTCTCATTTTTAATAATGCTTCCATATACAAGAAGTTTCAGATGTACTTGTTTGTGTCTTTGTCACAGATGTATCACATGCTTTCTTGAAATGTTAAGAATTGATTGCCACTTAGTCACTGGTTTTGTTTCCAGCCAAGCTGAAGTCTGGTTGTGCTTGAGCATGTTTGCGGTTGGCCAATAGTTAAGTAATGCATGTCTTTTTTCCCAACCTTCAAATATTGTTAACATATTTAAATTTTGAGGAGTTTTATAAAATTTTTTACATTTACATAAAAGAAAAATCCCTGAAGATGTTACTTGAGTAAAAATATATTCAAATTCAACCAGGAACATATTGAAAATTTTGTCATTAACTTTTACAAAAAATAACTTAATATTAAAAAAAATATTTTCATTGTGAGTTGGTACTTACAAAATCTAAAATTTTCTTTCACATTTGACACAAAACATCTACATAGAATTCTATTTTTAAAAAATGAACTTGTAATTTTTCATTGCCATTCTTTCCTCCAATAAATTCTTTCTATTAAATGAAAGCATTTTAAGAATTAAAAAATGTACGGTTTAATATCATTTTTTGAGTGTTAACCTTATAAGGCTATTGTGGTTATGACAGCATATAGATTCAGTCAGTCAAGTGCCATAGTGGGGGATCAGTTTATTACTATATATCAATAGAAAACCGATCCCCCACTTTATGACCAGTAGAAACTTTCATCATGTTTGCAACTATTATATTCAGTCAGTCAGTTAAGTGCCATACGTGATATACGCTTGGGCGATCATGCCACGAAAGAGACATGACTGACTGGGCAGAAGATTATCCCGCAGTAGGTTGCCATTGCTTTCTGCGGTAGACTGGTTGCGGACCAAGGCTATAGAACCCAATCTGTCCTGCTATTTAACCCATAACTGGAAGGAAGAGACAGATTAATACCTTTCCCAAGGGTATTTGCGCGTAAGTGAATACAATGGATTCAACTGGAATTTGAACTCGGCTCCCCGGTTTCTCATTCCAAGCCAATATCCATTGCACCACAACGCACATATAGATTACTGTGCATAAAAAAATGTTATTTTCACTATGTTCAAAAGTAAAAATTAACTATTATCTTTACAAAATCCAGTCAGTTATTCTTTATTAATTTATTTTAAAACAAAAACAAATACTGGATTTTTAAATTTATTTTTAATTGTTATTCAGTAAGAGACTGTGGCAAAATTTTAAAAATATTTTAAAAAGTTTAAAGCTTATTTAAATACATAAAATTATTTCCTCTCTCTCACTTTTTTTCCATAAATAAGCTTTAGGCTGTTATCTTTCAAATAAAAACAAAAACTAACTTCAAAGGAGACATTTAAATTATTCAAAATGGATTTTCAAGTTTTCTTCAGTAAGTTTGTAGTAATACTTTATGATCATTAAAAAGTTGTTTTAATTTTTATGGACAAACAAGACTGAGTAAAATTTTAAGAACTAAAATGATACACAGTTTATTTTATTATTTCCGTTAATTTCTTTTTAAAAAGAATAAGAAGAATACCTAAAGCAATAGCAATTCAAGCTGACAGTTTGGACAAAATAAAAATATTTTATTTTATCTAAACTGTTAACTTGAATTTATTTTAAAAATAGCTAAATAATTTATAGTTTTAAAATGCATCATTAAAAAAAAAAATGGGGGGAGGGGTATTAAACTGTAATATCCATCAATAAAACAAGTCTGTTCTACAAGGTGTAAATTTCATTAAGAATGAAATTTCTCTGGCATTTCATCCACGAAAGTTTTCAACTTTGAAACGTTCTGTGAAAGGCAACTTTGAACCTTGTGGTTTGCCTACCAAATGGACAAGCATCCTTTTTTTCTTTATGATGGGAATATTTTGATATGTGTAAAGAAACAATTAAGAACGTAAGTAATTTGAAAAAAACCAGTATGAAATTATCAACTGTTAAAATATGGAGAGGAAAAAAAATAAAAAAATAAAAATCACTGTCCATCATTGACATAGCGACATAATTTAAACAGATGTGAAATAAAAATACATAATAAAATATGAGAAAGAAATGTATCATTAGAAAAAGAAAAGATTAAATTTTGTTTCCATACTAATTTTATCAAAATTGCCTAAAAAGATAAATGAGGTATCAGCTGCTTAAATGGAAGAACATTTCACTACTTTGACATGTGGTAGCACAATAAACTAGGGCAGTTTGGAATACCTAATAGGCACCTAGATCCCTATGCCATTTTGCTCCATGTCAATGATTGAGTATTGACATTGGAAAAGTGTAAGACATATGCATCCAGGTTTCCCTGTGCCCTGAAAATTGGATTTCACTATTTAATATATATGATTTCTGTCAAGAAAATATTTTTATATTGTAAAAACTTTGGACATTGTAAAGATTAATGGATATAAATCGTACTAATTTACCCATAGCTGGGGGAGAAAAAAAGATGGAATTATACCCAAAAAAAATTGCATCTAAGTGAATATAAAACACAGCTGAAATTAGAATGCAGCCCTGATTTCCAATTTCAAGACAATATCCATTACATGACCTATACATCCAAGCTTACAGCACCTGGTATTCCCAAGTGGTCATCCATTTCAGTATTGACCAGGCTTGATGTTGCTTAACTATCTGAAATTCATGTTTAATTCAAGTGCTTTTGACCATCTCAGTCATTATCAAGAACTGGGTGTTGTCAATATAATTGATAAAATTTTGATAGCTGCAACTTGGCCTCTCTTTTCCTTCCTTTTTTATATAATGCTGGGATTATTTTTTTATATAATGCTGGGATTCAACTTAATTCAAACAAGTATATTGTTTAAGTGACATAATGTGCTTTTCCACAATTGTGATTCCAACACATCTTACCCAAAAAAAACAAAAACAAAAAAAAAACCTAGCTGACTGAACTTAACAAAACATGTTTAAAGAGATATATATATATATATATATATATATATATATATATATATATATATGTCTTGAGTACTTTCAACTTTCGTAAACCATTTGAATGGTAAAAGTATTAAGACACTGGACAATTTATATTTAAACTTCCTCTAGAAATGGCTTAAAATATAGAAAATATAAACAAAACATTCCTTAGTAAAAAAAACTTTCATTGGTCATTATTCTAAACTTGTATGTATTGAAAATATTAGAATGCCTAAGAATTAACAACAACAGTATATGTCTGAAAAAACAGATATTGAAATGGCTACAATTGCATGAAAAAGAGAGAAAATATTAAACACTAATAAGGAGTAAAGTGTAAAGTAAAAAAAAAAAAAAAAAATAGATGAAAAGGACAAATAACCACAAGATTCTACATGCGTGCACTTACGGATACACATACAGTATGAAAAAACATTTCAATAATGAAAAGTGCATATAAAAAAAGAAAAGTTAAGAAGTATAAGCAGTGAATTGTTCATACCCCTGACGAGTGGATAGAGTGATTCCCAGAGAATTTGTCTACAAAACTCTCAAGTTAGGATGCTGAATGTAACACCAATCAGCTAAGTGACAAACCTTTTACTTATATTAATTATATATGAAGGTGTGTGCGTGCAAAAGACAAAAAATATCTTATAAGTATTTAACTAAGTTTTCTTAATGTACTTAGAGTTTTTTCCTTAAGGTCTAAAGGGTGTTGAAACTGTCTTTAGGGATTACTGTCCAAAGCACTTTTAGCCAGTTCATTAGCCATTTTCAAGGGGTCTGCTGTTGTTTTCATTGTTTGGGTTCTCAGGTGTATTTTGTAAAAGTAGTAGTAGTTTTATGCTGTGCAAGAGGATACACAAATGGCTTAAATGTTGGTGTATTTTTTAAGATCACAAACACATGCAAAATACTGTTAAACAAAGTAAACGTGATGCTCGGCTTGAATTCTGATATAAAGAGCCTCAATGATTTTTAATCCCAGTCAACAGACAGATATCTGTAGAATAATGGCGTTATCGACCAGAATTTCTCTAATGGGTGCAGGCAGTTGCTTGTAGGTGTCAAGATGCTTTTTTTATGGTACTGATATCACTTAACTGAGTTGTTACCATGTGGCCAGTATAAACATGTGTGTGCATGTGTGCACACAAGTATTATTTTTTTTATCTTTTGAGTGCCTATTTTTAGAGTGTACACTTTTGTGAGCAAATATTTCTAGTGTACATTTGTTTGAGTGCATAGTTTTAGTGTACACTTTATTGAGAATATTTTTAGAGTATACTTTTTTGAGCGCATATTTTTAGAGTGCACACTTTTTTGAGCACATATTTTTAGAGTGTACACTTTTTTGAGTGCATACTTTTTTGAGTATATTTTTAGAGTGTACACTTTTTTGAGTGCATACTTTTTTGAGTATATTTTTTAAGTACACTTTTTTGAGCATATATTTTTAGTGTGTACACTTTTTGAGTGCAAATTTTTAAAGTGTACACTTCTTTGAGCATAAATTTTTAGAATGTACACTTTTTGAGTATACATTTTTTAGAGTGCATATTTTTATAATGTATAATACATATTTCTGAAAAGTAATTTTCCAGACAAAGACTTATCACTAAAAATAAAGCATTACATAAACCATAATAAATTCTTTTTTGTTATTGTTGTTGTTGCTTTTCTGCTTTTCTTTTTTTTTTCTCTCTCTCTTTGTGAGTGGATGGTGAGTTGGGTTTCACTCTTGTTTGCGTAACTAATTTGTCCATGTTTTTCTCTTCTATCTTTATTTACATCTGCTTATATTTCCACAAAAAAACAACTAAAGATATGTAATTGTAAGGAAAGTTTTTTTTTTGTTAAAATATGCAATTTAAACTAATTCTACAATACAGCACAAATGCTGTCATAGATTTCAAAGAAATTTATTATAGCACAATCCATCTGCTTGAAAACAAACTTGATAAAAAACATGTTAAACTGTTCTTTTCTCATGAATTTATTTCAATTTGTATTTAATACTTACTGTTTAAAACGTATTAATGCTAAAAGAATGTTGGTTAGTTGGTTGTTTTGTTTTATGGCATATCAAACTCGGCAGGTTATTTATTGCCAACTAAATTTTCTTTTTTATTTATTTATTGCTGGTAATACCTTTTTCTTTCAACAATTTATTGTTGTTGTTATATAAGTTTTTGTGTCTAGTAATACTTTTTTCTTTTTGAGTATCAAGATTCATTGGCATTTGTTTTTAAGGGCAGGGTCCCCAAGTCCTACCCTTGTTATTTAACCCATAACTGGAGGGAAGGAACGGATTAATACCTTTCCCAAGGGTACCAGTGCTTAAGTGAATGCAGGGTATTCAACTGGAATTCGAACTCGGCTCACCGATTTCTCTTTCCGAGCCGATATCCACTGCACCACAATGCACATCCGTCACTAAATGCTTACAGCACCTGGTATTCCCAAGCGGTCACCCATGTAAGTATTTACCAGGCTCAACATTGCTTAACTTTGGTGATCGAGCAAGAACCGGTGTATTCAACATGAATAGAGGCTGCAAGCCTCTAAAAGAATGTAATACCAAAAATAGCTCTAAGTATTTATCACAAACCTAAATAAAAAAGTCTCTACAATTTATCAGTCTTATCTGAATCAGTCATAATTCATATTATTTATCAAACAAGCCTAAAATTTACCAATCCTATAGAACATGGTAAAAATGCCAGTGCTAGAAATCTGCCAGAAAAATTCCTTAATTATAGAGAAAAAAATGAAGAACAATTCTTATACCAAACATAGGCTGTTCACTTTATTCACCACTTTTTTAAAAGAAAGCAATGAAGAAAAAGGACATTTTTGATGATGGAGAAGAAAAAATGGTGATCATGCTGGTGATAGTGAAGCAAAAAGTGATCATTGTCGTGGTGAGAAAAAAAGGCGGTGGTGGTGGGAAAGAAAAAAGACAATCAAAGAAAAAAGGTGATTGTGGTAAAGAAAAGAAAGTGGTGCTGGTGGTTGTGGTAAAGAAAGGCAATCATGGTGGTGGCGAAGGAAAAAGGTGATCATGGTGGTGGCGAAGGAAAAAGGTGATCATGGTGTTAGTGAAAAAAATGGTAATCATGATGGTGAAGAAAAAAAGCAATCATGGTGGTGGTGAAGGAAAAAGGCAATCATGGTGGTGGTGAAGGAAAAAGGCAATCATGGTGGTGGTGAAGGAAAAAGGCAATCATGGTGGTGGTGAAGGAAAAAGGTGATCATGGTGGTGGTGATGAAGAAAATATGTGATGGTGGTGATAGTGAAAAAAATGGTAATCATGGTGAAGAAAAAAGGCAATCATGGTGGTAGTGAAGAAAAAAACAACAGCAACAAAAGAATAAAATTTACAACCAAACTATTCTCCAAAACTCTTTGATAAAATTTATAAATCCAAAACATGAATTCATATCTAAACTTATTTTATAAATGGAACTTTGTGTGTGTGTGTGTGTGTGTGTGTGTGTGTGTGTCCGTTACATACAGACTCCGAAACGGCTGAACCGATTTTCTTGAAAATTTATACAGTTGTACTATAAGCATCTGCTAGTGTTCTTAGCTAGGTTTTGTGTCGAGGTACTCCCTGATAAATATCGAAAATCGATAATCGAAAAAATAGGGTTATAGAAGGAGTGGTCCGATTTTAATCAAATTTGATATACTCATAGACAAAGACATAAGAAACAATATTCAGAAGTTTCAAGGTTGCAGTTCTTACAATAGTGCAGAAAATCGATAATATATATATATATATATATATATATATATATATATATAAAAGGCAAGATGTTTGTGTGTGTGCTATTGAACAGGTGAAGAGGCTCATCCCTTGTTTCCTGTTTAGGATGCGGTTTCCGGTTTTCTCTTTTCAAGTCTTTTCACTCTTTTACTTTTTTTTTTCTCAATTGGAGTAGATAGACTAAACTATCGCCCAGTTCACACTCCACCCACATCTATTGAACAGGTGAAGAGGCTCATCCCTTGTTTCCTGTTTAGGATGCGGTTTCTGGTTTTCTATTTTCAAGTCTTTTTACCCTTACGTAGCCCCCTGCGCATCAGTGGCGTTATCGCCTTGCTTGGAGTGATATGATTAAAAAAAAAAATATATATATATATATATATATATATATATATAAAAGGCAAGATGTTTGTGTGTGTGTCTGTTTATCTGACTGTATGTCCTTTATACAAATCCACAATTTTTATCCGATTCTCACCAAACTTCAAAATTTGACTTACATCCATTCAAATTTCTTTCAGTCTACGGTTTCGCTTTAACTGGAAACAACTATTGCTTTTTAGTCTTTCATACCAATGTACAAAGAGTCTGATCTCCAGAACTATGGATTAGTTTTAAAGCTTTCATTACACCCAAGCAACGCCAGGCTATACTGCTAGTTTAATACTAAAAACAGAGAAAAGCTGATTTTCCTGACTAAGAATAAAAAATGTCTGACAGGCCAGAGAGATTCTAATGTTTTTCACAATCAGAACTAATAATAATATAATAATAATAATAATAATAATAATAGTAAATGTAATAATAGTAAATATAATAATAATAATAGTAAATGCATTTTGGTCAGTGTTACATCTGACATCTACGTTGCCTCTATTTTCTGATGTATGTCCGTTTCTCTTATTAACCAAAGGTGAAAGCTGATACCAGCCAATGTCTTGATGTCCAGATGTGCACAGTTGATGTGAAGATACCAAGGAGACAGACAAATTCAGACTATAAAAACAATGGGATAGCCGAGAAGGAGTGTGTACTCTGGCGATGAACAGCAACTGACTCCCCCCTCCCCCCCCGCTCTCCATTACCACCAACCTTGCTCTTTCTGCCTTAGATAAACTGACAAGAAAGGGTGGGAGGCAGAATCAGTCCAGAGCAGAATATGATGAATGCATTGAGAAAGATATAGAAAAGGTAAAGGGAAGAGTGAGAGGCACAAAGAAAGCCTCATTATTTTTGTGTTTCCAAGCGATAAAAACATCTGAATAAAGGCCGGCAGATGACCCTATGTGATACCCAAGCACTATACATACCCAATGCAGCCGGGATGAACTCCATACAACACTTTGTCTATAAAATGAAATAAAGAAAAATCTGGTTCATAAAAAGAAAAAAATATTAAAAAATAATAATAATAATAATAATAATAATAATTTCACATTTATGAAAAAGATGCTGTTTTTAAGGAATAAATCTGATGCTTTGTCTATTATGTTCTAAAAACCAGAATCAAGAAATACAGGGAAAAGAATTCTAGGGCATTGTTAAATTTAGCATATCAAACAAATTCTGCATGCCAACTAAAGGACTGAACATATGAGAAATTGACAGTTTTAGAGAAAATGGAAACAAGAAGGACACTTCACTTACAAATTAGAAAGAAACAGAAATTTCTGGGGAACATAATGAAGAAAGAAGGCATGGAGACTGACACTCACAGGACATACTGAAGAGAAGAGGGACAGTGTAAAGCAGCAAATAACCTAACGAGTTTGTTTAAATAGCTGGCAGTAGTGAGATTAGATGAGATAGCATAACATCAAAGCTTACTAAAAAGTACAAAGGACAGGAAATTGTGGAAAGACATGATCACCCACATCTCAAACAAACATGACACTTAGAAGAGCTTGTGTAAATGGTTGGCAGAACAGTGATTAGGAGAAACAGCAAAAAGATAAACCTTTCTAAGAACTACAAATGACAGGAAGTTGAATATTTCAAGACAAATATTTTTTTTAACTAGTCTCATATTTTAACTCATTTGTTTTTAAAGAGAGAAAATAAATTCAATATTGAACTACATATTTCAACTCTATATTTTATATTCAGTCAGTTAAGTGCCATACGGGATACATGCATAGACGATCATGTCTTGAAAGAGACATGACTGACTGGGCAGAAGATTATCTCACAGTAAGTTGCCATTGCTTTCTGTGGTAGACTGGTTGCCAGCCAAGGCTATAGAACCCAATCTGTCCTATTATTTAACCCATAACTGGAGGAAAGAGAAGGATTAACACCTTTCCCATTGTAGTGCAGTGGATATTGACTCGGAATGACAAATCTGAGAGCCGAGTTCGAATTCCAGTCGAATTTCTTGCATTCACTTACACACAAATACCCTTAGCAAAGGTATTTTATATTACTTTGCCAGAATCTGTGTTTCCAAACTCTAAATACTCAGGATATGAGTCTATTTAAAAAAAATTGAAGTATGTTAAGGTAAGTCAGTATCTGGTATGCAGAGTTGGTCTGAAATGTCAAACTAAACAATGCCCAAAATTTTAATTAAATTAAGACCTGTTACAATAATTTTAGCTATAAATACAGAGTACTGGCTATACAAAGATATGTCGGACAAGCTTTACTCAAAACCATATTATCAAATTAAAATATAAAAAAAAGATACCTTTTTTTCTAATTTAAGACTTTTAGAAAATTATATTTCTTTTTGCTTTAAAACTTCATTTATCAGAAAATATTGATAATTATTGTAAGAATTCAAATCATTCAAAATTTTATAAATTATTATTATTTTAAATGTTGCTTTCCAATTTTATGAATATTTGTCACTAATAAAAAATTATAAAAAAAAAAATTATCAAATCTTAACCTATTTAAAATAAAATATTTAAATTTTATTGGCAACTAATGTTAATACTATTCTTCATTTTGAAAAAAATACTGATTCCAATAGAGTATATTTTCATGTGTTATTAATACCCATGGAAGAATTTAGTCTCTTCACTGCTAAGCTATTAAAATATTTCCTGAAGACTGGGGAGATTTTTTAAGAAAAAGAGATAAAAGTCAGCAAGCAAATGCATTTGATGGTTAAGATGCTTGATGAGGGTCCAAAAATCAAATGGAATAGGTGTATAAGAAGGTTGAAAAATAGAAGTGGGAGAAAAAAAAAAAGGGAGGAGAAAGGTGGAAGAATACATGATTAAAAGGAGCAATAATCAAAAGAACTGGTTGGGGGGAGAATGGAAGAACAAATAAAAGGAATGAAATAAAGGCAACAATAAAAGGAGTGGGAGGGGGAAGCAAACTAACAATAGAACTAAAATAAAATATGTAGAAATAGGTCTTGAAGGAACAAATAAAGTAAAAAAAATCCCTTAGAAAAAAAAAAGAAAACAAAAAAGAAAAACAGGAAAGGATCAAAATGAACAAGAAAATAAAAAACTGCTAAAATTAACTAATAAAAAAGTGAACAAGAAGGGAACGGCAACGGGCAGAATACTGAAGCGAACAGCAAACGGGCAGAATACTGAAGCGAACGGCAAACGGGCGGAATACTGAAGCGAACAGCAAACGGGCGGAATACTGAAGGGAACGGCAAACGGGCGAAATACTGAAGGGAACGACAAACGGGCGGAATACTGAAGGGAATGGCAAATGGGCGGAATACTGAAGGGAACGGCAAACGGGCGGAATACTGAAGGGAACGGCAAACGGGCGGAATACTGAAGGGAACGGCAAACGGGAGAAAAACTGAAGGGAATGGCAAATGGGCAGAATACTGAAGGGAATGACAAACGGGTGGAATACAGAAGGGAACGGCAAACGGCGGAATAATGAAGGGAATGGCAAACGGGAGGAACACAAGGGATCAACAACCAAGCAGAATACAGAAACAGAAGTAACAAGTGGAATGCATACAGGAAGGAACAAATGGTACACAGAAAAGGAAAGAACAAACAGAATGCAGAAAGGAAGGAACAAATGGAATAAAGTTAAGAAGGAATACACGGGATTAAGACAGGAAGGAACAAACGGAATAAGGTTAGAAAGGAACAAATGAAATAAAGTTAGAAAGGAACAAATGGAATAAAGACAGGAAGGAACAAATGGAATAAAGACAGGAACGAACAAATGGAATAAAGACAGGAACGAACAAATGGAATAAAGACAGGAACGAACAAATGGAATAAAGACAGGAACGAACAAATGGAATAAAGACAGGAACGAACAAATGGAATAAAGACAGGAACGAACAAACGGAATAAAGACAGGAACGAACAAATGGAATAAAGACAGGAAGGAACAAATGGTATAAAGACAGGAAGGAACAAATGCAATAAAGACAGGAAGGAACAAATGCAATAAAGACAGGAAGGAACAAATGGAATAAAGTTAGAAAGGAACAAACGGAATAAATTTAGAAAGGAACAAACGGAATAAAGTTAGAAAGGAACAAACGGAATAAAGACAGGAAGAAAGAAATGTAATAAACAAATGGTATGATGAAGGGAATGAATAAACAAAATAAAGAAAAACAAAGTGGAAAGTATTTTCATGTTTCTAATGAAGGCTGAGATAAAAGCTTACAAAGAGGAGGAAATGAAAGGCAGAAAAATATGGCTGATAATTGGCTATACAAAAGAGAGAGAAAATTCCATCCCCAACATGATTAACTCTAGTGTGAGGAGGGTAGCACATCATGCCCCAGCCCCAATCTACATTTCGTCTTTTATATATATATCAGGTAAGATTACTGTCCTCTTCTCTTTTGTGAATAAAGTCTCTAGAGGGAGTAGAAAACAAACTGGTTCTGGGTTTTAAGTTTGAAGAAAAGAGGTAGTTGAAAGAACAACTGAGTTTGGCAGATTCATAGAAGCAAAGGATTTGTCAAAGGTTCACCCAAACCTGCCCTATATAAGGAACAAGACAGGAGTAGGGAATAGGATAGGCACCCACCTTGCAAAGGTTAATAAACAGTTCTTGAAGGAGGAGAAAGGCATTCATTTTTTGCATTTTGCACTGGGGATTGAAGTGAGAGAGAGAGAGAGAGAGAGAGAGAGAGAAGAGTGATGAGGGAAAAGGTGAGAGGGAGGAAATAATAAAAAAAGAAAAAAGGAAGAAACATAATATTCAAAAGTAAAATGTAAAATATTAAAGTAGAGAGAAAAATGTAGAAAGATAAAGATACAAATGCAACTTCACATATATATATATATATATATATATATATATATATATATATATAGTGACATAAATTAATAAATATACATATGAGAAGGGTGTACATATGTATAGTAGTATTATTCAGCTGTTAATAAAACAGTGCTCAATGTATCAACAGAGCTGTATTATATATTTATATATTAATAAATATACATATTATCCTACATCTATGGCACAACTTGGAGTTTCATGCGTTAGGCAATCATCAGGTGCATATTTCAAATAACAACAGCAGAGAAAAAAACACTCTTGAAAATGACTATAAAAGTGGCTGAAAGTGCTTGGGAAATTGAAATTATGGACAATTTTTTTATTCCTTAATTCCAACAGAACAAAATGTTAAAGTGCTGGAAAAATCTAATAAAAAATTAAATCTTCCTTTTCAGTCGTATTTAATGACAGAAGTTTGAAAGAAAGGTTGTTGCCCAAATATACATTAATTATATATATATATATATATATATATATATATATATTAGTTGTAAGGCCAGGGAACAAAAAGTGGTTAAAGAGAATCTAGGGTGATTGTGGAAGGGAAAATACTACAGAAAGCAAAGGTAAGTGATACACATGATAGACAAAAAATGAGGAGAGACAAGAAAAGAGTTAAATGAGATAACTAGAGAGAGACAAAAACAAAAATGGAAGTAAAAGCGGGGGACCCCAAGAAGAGAGACAAAACATGATGGAAAACAGGAATGACAAAAAAAAAGAAATAGTGAAAAAGAGGAGGAGGCAAAAACTAGAGAAAGGGGGAAGTAAAAAAAAAAAAGAAAGAAAAACAAATAAGGTAAAAAAAGGGAAAGTTGGCACCATAAGACGAGTGAAGAGAAAAGAGTTAGACTCAAATGTAGAGGGTAAAAGGAGAGAGCTAGAGCCAAAATCAAAAGAAAAAAAGGGAAATCTAGAGCAAAAAAAAAAAAATGAAAAAAGGAGACCCGGAGCCAAAAAAAAAATGGAAAAGGGAGAGCTGGAGCCAAAAAAATGAAAAAGGGAGATCTGGAGCCAAAAAAATGAAAAAGGGAGAGCTGGAGCCAAAAAAAATGAAAAAGGGAGAGCTAGAGACAAAAACAAGTGTGTGGGGAGGAGAGCCAAAAACAAATGGAAAAGACAGAGTTGAAAATAAAAGATCAGCAAAAAAGAGGAAAAGCCAAAGACAGGAAAAGACAACTGGAATTAAGACAAAGAAAAGGAAGTGACCTGGTTTCAAAAGACAGCAAATGGTAGGAAAGAGAACTACCCCTCCACCCCCACCACGGCCAAAAAACAGAAGGTGGGAATGAAATCAACAGGTAAGCAGAAGAAAAAAATGGGGATGAAATCCACTGATAGAAAAGACTAATATTTTACTATCAAATTGGTTTTCATTTCAACTTACCAGATGTTTCATTTTGACAAGTACACTCATTTAATATTAACCAAAGCTAATGTTGCTTAATACTGATACTGAAATGGTAATCAGTATTTCAAAATTTTTTAAAAAAAAAAAAGCAAGGGAGAAAAAATTAATTGCCAAACTGCAATTACCAAATAAAACACTTCTTTCAGCACCTTTGACATATGCAAATTAAAGAGAAAAATTATTTGTCTATATTTCTGAGATGAGATACTATTTACAGTATTTACATTATTCGGACTATTGTTCTCATCTTTTTTGCCATTTGTATGACGTTTCGGTTAGTTCCTGACTTGACTCTTAGAGTTGTGAGTTCAATACCAGGCTACAGCAGTGGTGAACAAGTAACTTGCAGGATTAGAGGGAGATAACTCATGACTTCCAATTGAGGCTTTACACAAGGAATGAGGATGATATACCCCAGTGATTGTAATACAGGGTTCAGTTTGAAATTCCTAGCACCTGCAGAAGGCTAGAGTGTACAATGGCCAAAACGTCATACAAATGGCAACAAAGATGAGAACAGTAGTTTGAATAATGTAAATACTGAGAAAAAATATTTTCTTAAATTCAGTTCTTGTTATTCATACTGATTCATATTAACATTTTAAATATAGGGTGTGGTAAAAATACTTCCCACATAGTAAGACATTAGTTAGATGAAGACACCATTGCCACAAATGTCTTACCATTATGTGGGAGGTATTTCACCACTGCTGTGGCCAGGTATCAAATTTACAAACTTTGGTTAAGTCACTGGAACTAACCAATGCCTGTATCTACATAATAGTAAGACATTAGCTAGATGAAGACACCATTGCCACTAATGCCGTACCCCTATGTGGGAGGTATTTCTACCATATACTGTATTATTTTAAAGAAAAAAAATATAAAACTAGCTACAGTTCCTTTGAAACAGTAGCAGTAAAATGCCTTGCTTGCAGCGATAGATTATTAAAAAACAAAAAAGAATATTAAAAATGAATTAATGATATTCAAAGCAAAATTTCTATCAGACAAAATTCCTGATAAAAAGTGTTTTTCAGGCTAAAGTAAATGAAGGTCTTGATTTGTTGATTCAATGTGTCCCCAAAAAGCAGTTAGATGCACTGTCAACTAAACACTTATGAAAATTAAGCTGCTATAAGTCTTTTGTATTCCAGTTTAAAAAACAAATTTTATAAATTAAAAAGAAATCTTGGCGGACCTGTACGATATTACCACCACTTGTAAAGTTGTTGATTATCACTTTTGGGGACTTTTTTCAGTGCATTCTTATCAATTAGTACATAAAATTTCCGATTTTCAAGAAAAACTTGGTAAAAATTCAATATTTAGAGATTTTTTAAGGGGGCTTAGTTTCTCATACAATGTTATAGTAAATCAATCCTCCATTTTGAAAACACTTGCTTTGAATTGTTGCCCTTTTTCTTTCTTTTTTTTTTAAACTTGTAAGAAATTAATGAAAAAAAAAAAACATTCTGGAAGTATGTTTTTATTCAAAATGCTTTTAGAATAGGAATTATTTTAAAGATTTTCTGTCAAAATTTTTTAAAATGTTTTACATGTCATATTTTAAAATTTTTTTATTTTAAAGAAATTCTGTCCAATTTTTTTTTTTTTAAATGTTTAAAATAACTTATTTTTCATTGATATAAAGTAGGGATAATTAAAAATTTTCCATGGTTTGTTGATTTTCAAATTGTAAGTTTCTCTATACATTGTCTCAGCGACATCAAAGCTGTCCCAACGCAAGTGTTTTCAAAATGGAGGCTCGATTTACTATAAGGTTGCATAAGAAACTGAGCACCCCCTACAAATCTTAAATAATGAATTTTTTCAAACTTTTATTTGATAATCAGAAAGTTTAAGGTCTAAATTGATGATATTGCACTGAAAAAAATCCAAAAAATTATAACATATTTACAGGTGGTGGTAATGCCATACAGGTCTGCCAAAATCTTTAAAACAAACTCCAAGGGTTAACTCTCACCCAATATATAGTTTAATTGGCACTTCTGTAACGCCACAAGTACAATGGGTCAAATAGAGTTTGGCAATCAGTACCAGATGGATTTTTTTAAAAATCATTTTCCCCCCCAGGCAAAGTGATAATACCACTAAGATGTAAGGTTATTAAGAATGAAAAGACTTTAGAAAGAACAGGAAAGCCAATCCTAAACCAGAAACGGAATAAATATCTATTTCTGTTCAATAGATGGGGAAGAAGTATGAATTACTTAGAGATATATAAAGCAACATTCAAGTCATCTGACATTTTTTGACATTGTCTTTTCTCATCTGGCTCTTAAATAAAGTACAGATCAGATTCTTATAATCCTAGAAAATATAATTTCTTTAAGTCATGTCTTATGAACATCAAATAATCAATAATCACACTCCACCCACGTCTATTGAACAGGTGAAGAGGCTCATCCCTTGTTTCCTGTTTAGGATGCGGTTTCCAGTTTTCTCTTTTCCAATCTTCTCACTTTTTTTTTTTTAATTGGAGTAGATAGACTAAACTACTGCTCGGTTCACACTCCACCCACATCTATTGAACAGGTGAAGAGGCTCATCCCTTGTTCCCTGTTTAGGATGTGGTTTCCGGCTTTCTCTTTTCCAATCTTTTCACTCCTATGTAGCCCCCTGCACATCAGTGGCATTACTGCCTTGCTCGGGGTGATATGATTAAAAAAAATAAAAATAAGCTAGCATAATAAAAAGTATCTTATTCAGTGGTGATTTGGATAAACATCAGTATAGGCTATTCTGCAATTATCTATGGATAGCAATGTACATTGAGTTAACATGTAATGAGTTCAATCCTCAATGGGGCTTCAAGTTTGTGCCTTTGTACAAAAATAACTAAGTTTCCTGACTTTTAGACTCGGATCAATGTGTACTATATTTATTTTTCATTATTTTTCTTTTTTAATCACCCCAAGCAAAGCTATAAATGCACTAAGACACAAAAGGGGTTACTAAGTAGGAAAAAATCTGAGAAAAAACATTGAATTGGTTGGTTGATTGATTGATTTTTAACGGCATATCAACTTCTTTGATCATTCAATGCCGAAAATATTGTTATTGAGTGCTTGGTGTAGACAGTGGTTTTTTTTGGGGGGGGTGCTTAATCTCTTTGGGACCTGTATAAGTGAGTTAATTGGTAGAAGGTATTGTCTCTTGAGTTTATATGAAACGAATATAATTCTATTTTTACATTTTCCAGTATAGACCAATTATTTTCAGAAAATTTAGTATGTCTTCTATTTGGAGAGTGTTAAAAAGTTTTCTAAATTGTTCACCTGATAGTAATGGTATCTGATTGTTTCAAAGTCCTTGCATTCAATTAGGATGTGTTTAACAGAGAAAGGTTTGTGGCATGGTATACATAATGGGGGGGGGGGGGGCTTCTCCATTTAGGAGGTGGGAGGATTATTGAGAGAGGCCAATAAAAAAAAAAAAAGAGAATACAAATTAAGGAAACAAAAGATAATGATTCCTATTGCATTATCTACACTGTTCGGACTGTTGTCCTCATCTTTATTGCCATGTTGACAACATTTCAGCCATTGTATGCTCCAGCCTTTTTGAGGTGCTAGGAATTTTGAACTGGATCTTTTAGTTCAATCACTGGGATATAACATTCTCATTCCATGTGTGACGTCACTTCTGGACACCATATAGTTATCTTCCTTTAACTCAAGTTTTGAAGTTATTTGTTAAACATTGGAACCAGGTATTGAACTCACAACACTTTGGGTCAAGTCACTGGAACTAACTAATGCCTATATCCAATGGGCTATGTGAACTTGAGGTGAATAATGTAAATATTACTTCATCTTAGAAGTATAGACAAATTCACATTGCATTTAAATTTTTGAACATCAAACTTGATTGAAAAGAAGCCAGAAGAGAGTTCCACAAGTGAGAAGTGTGAGAGAAAAAACTGTTAGCATAGAACTTATGGTTACATCTAGCAAATTCAAGTACAAAATGAAGTGACCTAGCTGCCAATCTAGTACTGCACTTAAATTCATAAAGTCTAGGTAACAGACAAAAGTTCATCACAACAATTACCATAAAATTATGAATAGAAAAGACACAGGGAAGATACATTATGGCAGTGGGAAAAGGGCAGACCTGAAGAAGATAACCACCACCTTTAAACTTGTTTTTCATTTTTTCAGCACAGTCTTATCAATTATTACATAAAGGTTTTGATTATCAAAAAAAAAATTGAAAAAATTTCAATATTTAAGCAATTTTGGGGGGCTTACTTTCTCATACAACATTATAGTAAATCAATCCTCCATTTTGGAACCACTCACATTGTGGTCGCTTTGTTTTGATTTTTTGGGGACGAGTTGTTGCTCTTGTTTTTATCTTTTTCAAGTTTTCTTTAGTTCTTACGGTGGCATCTTCTTCGGAAACTCCAAGAATGGCTTTATTCAAAAATTTTGTAAAGGATTCAGTAGTTGAATATGCGCAAGCAAAAAAGTTAATTGCACAGGATTGACTTACTATATAAGATTGTATGAAAAACTGAGCCCCCACCCTACCCCTAAAATTGTTTAAATGTTGATAAGTACATCTTTGCTTCCTTGCCTTGTAAAATTTTGCAAAGTAATAATAACAAAAGAACCATTCTATTTTCATTTAGAATTATCTACTTGGCAATAAATACTAAAAATAGTATGAAATACATCATTTCTTTTAAACAACTGGGGTGGCCTAATAATTATGACCTGCAGTGTGTGTGTGTGTATATATACACACATTAAATATCAACCAACACAAGGCTTGAGAACCACCCTTAAAGTATAGAGTTACAGATAAAATAATGAGTGAGGTATATCATATGAATGTAAGGAAATATCATAAGAAATGAAATTATGAGGATAAGGAGTGAAAATGAAGACTGACATTTGAAGAGGTCAAGATTCAAGCGTTCAGTGATGACAACATTTTGAAGTTTGGTCCACAAAACACAGCTCTGGTAAAAAAAAAAAAAAAAAAAAAAAAAACTGTCAGAACAGAATTTACTTTCTACATTTAGAACACGGGGCAAATAAGGGTGATTTAACTTCATTGAAATGGTATGTCATATCTTAGCTGTAAATATTTGAACTGGTGGACATAAACAATGGAGCTTATCTGAACATTTGCCATAGAAATAGCAGCAGAGTAATAACAGGTATGCAACATTGCATCGGTGCAAAAGTAATTACTGATTACTTATCACCCACAACACTATGTAAACTTAGCACACAAAATTCAAAATGTCTTCTAGATAGCAAACTTCCCTTAAAACATTGGACACTAGCAGTATAGCCCAGCGTTGCTCGGGTGTAATGAAAGCTTTAAAACTAATCCATGGTCCTGTAGTTCAGACTCTTTGGACGTTGGCATGAAAGACTAAAAAGCAATAGTTGTTTCCAGTTAAAGTGAAACCGTAGACTGAAAGAAAAATCAATGGATGTAAGTCAAATTTTGATTTTCTGGTATCAATATCAAATAAGATTTTTTTCGTCGTAAACTGAATTTTGAAGGTTAAATAAGTCCTCTGAGTAAATCGTATCATGGCTGAGACTAAGAATTGCAATTATACCTACTTAGAGCCAAACCTGAAGCAAAAACTAAAATTAAAGGGCTGAAAAAAAATCCAGACATACAGGCAGATAAACAGACACAAACATCTTGCCTTTTATATATATATATATATATTATTGATTTTCTGCACTATTATAAGAACTGCAACCTTTAAACTTCTGAATGTCGTTTCTTATGTCTTTGTCTATGAGTATATCAAATTTGATTAAAATCAGACCACTCCTTCTATAACCCGATTTTTTCGATTATGGATCTTCAATATTTATCGGGGGTACCTCGTCACAAAACCTAGCTAAGAACTCTCACAGACGTTTATAGTACAACTGTGTAAATTTTCAAGAAAATCGGTTCAGCCATTTCAGAGTCTATAGGTAATTGACACACACACACACACACACAGACAAAGTTCCATTTATCAACCCATTGCCCTAACAAGTTGTATTTGTGAAAGAATGGTCACTGCAAGACTGACCTGGCATTTTAAAAAAATTCAGCATCCTTTTCAGATATCAAAGTGGATTCCAGAAAAACCAAGGTACCAATGATCAGCTTATACGACTAAAATCATTCATCCGTAATGGCTTAATAAAAAACCAACATGTAGTCTCAATCTTTTTCAATATCGTAAAAGTATATGACACTACATGGAGATATGGAATACTGAAAGATATTCGCAATATGGGAATCACAGGAAACATGGCAATATTTATCCAGAAATTTCTATCCTATCGAACCTTCAAAGTATGTCTTTAAAACACAATATCAGACTAATATAAACAGGAAAACGGGGTACCACAGGGCAGCATAATATCCCCCTACTCTATTTCTAATTAAAATCAACAATAGACTACACTATCACCCGGCTCACACTCCACCCACGTCTATTGAACAGGTGAAGAGGCTCATCCCTTGTTTCCTGTTTAGGATGCAGTTTCCGGTTTTCTCTTTTCCATTCTTTTCACTCTTACGTAGCCCCCTGCGCATCAGTGGCGTTATCGCCTTGCTTGGGGTGATATGATTAAAAAAAAAAAATCTAAGAGAATTGAATAACATTACATATTCAGTTCTGTAGCCTTGGTTGGCAACCTGTCTACCACAGAAAGAAATGACAACCTACTGCAGAAAAATCTTCTGCTTAGTTTGCCTTTTACGACATGATCACCCAAGCATCTATCATGTATGGCACTTAAGAGACTGAATGTCTGAACAATTCTCAAAACAATGGCACAGACCTGCAAAGTTCTGGAATTGAGTCTGATTAAGCTGAACTGCCTTGCTAGAAACTGACCTCATCCTCATATCTGTCAATTTTTTCATATTACCTACAAAGTGGGAAATCTCTATGTCAAATAAACTCCCAACTATAACACTGGCTCAGTGCTAGACTGAATTATCATATTTTATTGAGCTTACTTCTAAAGACTGATATAAAAGTAAAAATAAAATAATTAATAAATAATTTCTTGTAGTTGTACCTCAGCTATTTTCACTACAGAAATCAAAAGAAATATAGAGGGAAAAGATTTTTTTTTTTCATTGGAGAAAAGATTTTTCTATAATGAAAAATTATTGAATGATTGATTCATTTTCTACGGCTTATCAACCCTTTGCAGCTTATTTAAAGCCAGAAAATATTTTTAGATTGTAAGAATTTTTTTTTTTTTGTCTCAACATAGCTGGGAGGGAGCAGATTAGTGGATTCATACCTCATCAGAATAAATAAGTCAATATAAAGTGGGAAATCCATTCTACAGACAAGGAATCATGTGTATATAAAGTGAGGGATTAATTCTATATTACAATTGATGTATAAACTAATTCCTCACTTTATGACCGTGATAGTTTCTATACATTTATATTTCAGAGAATGTAAATAAGACATACCTGTGCTGCTAATCAGCATTTGATTGATTTGTTTTTTATGGCTTATCAACCCTTTGCACTTTATTTAAAGCCAGAAAATATGAAGTGAGAGTGGAAAAATTGATTTTTTAAAATTTTTTTGTAAGATTTTACTATAAAAAAAAAAATTGAAGTCTTGATATAATATCAACACTGATGACTGATTTCTTTCTAATTTATTCATTAAAAAAAAATGTATTCTTTTTTATGTTGGGTTCTATAGCCTTGGAATTGTTAAATGAAAAGCTGAATTTCAATTCCAGTTGGATTTCCTATATGTGCTTAGACGCAAATATCCTTAAGAAAGGTATCAATCCATTTCTTTCCCCAACTATGAGCTAATTAGTAAGACTTGTATTATGCAGCCAGCTTCTCAGAAGAGGTTGACTATGCCTACTTAAATCTTTGTCTGAATATTATTTGACAACATTTCCAGAAAATGCTCATACAACTCTTTGTCAAAAACACCTTCCAGTGCCTAAAGTTTCAAACAAAAAACAAAAAATACAAAAACAAAAAGTGTTATTTCCACCTGGCTTTTGACTGATGAGATTTGTTACATATTGTTTAACTATCTTGAGAATTTTTCTCTGCATATAAACAGATTCAGGCATAATGAAAAGCTGGAGGGTCACCAGGCTCAGGAGGATTTTAGATTTCCAATAGAAGGACAAAAGCATCTCTTTGTCATCATTTTTGAATTTCCACCCCTTCTATTTTAGTACTGAAAATGCCATCTGTTTGACCAATGATCGAAATATACTTCATGTCACACTTCTGTTTCTGCTCCAGTTTTCGAGTCTCTCTCTTTTCGTCTGAAGGCTATATCGACCAGTCTTTTAATCAGAATTTTCTTTATTATCAGTGAAAGTGTCACTGGAATGTCCTCTCGTGATCTTAAGTAGTTCTGACATATCTTGAAGATTTACCCCATTCACTGTGGCTCTAGTCTTTCATTTTCTTGTGATAAGTTTGCACTTTTCAAGGTTCTGTATGCTTGTACAGGTCCTGGTAATTTAATAGTGTGGTTTCTCAATTTTGTCATAAGGCAGTCAAATTCAATTAAATAGGCATGATCTGAGATATCTATGGACTGCTGATATTTCTCAAAAGATTCATAGGCAATAAAGGCATACTGATTCCTGTCTTTAAACAAAGTGCCAAATTTATGATAAGTTTTTCCATTCCATCTTCTGTATCCAGGTCCTTTAAATTCCTCACCAACAAAACCCACCCACCGATTTTACATTCCAGAGTATGAAAAAATAGTCAATGATCTTTTCTTTGCTTCAACATTTGAAGCCATTTCCTAAAATTATAACTCTTTTCTCATTGGTTAAAATTTACTTAACTTCAGCATGAAAAAAAAAAAATGAAAGTTATAGATATTCTTTATTTTTTTTCATAATCATTTCACCCCAAGCAAGACAGGACTGCCACTGGTGCACAGGGCTACAATGAGAGAAAAAACAAGGGATAGAGGATGTCAAAGAAATAATAAGAGATGGATGGGAATCAAGGAGATAGAAGATAGCGATTGACATCGCATTTAACACTCTGAAGCTTGTAGTTATCAGGGAAGAAACCAAACAGAAGGAAGTTCCAAAAGTGGGGAGATGCGAAAAAAATAAAAACTCTTAGAGTAGAGGAGGTGGTTACATTTAACTATTTTGACGGTAAAATTTTGATGCCAATTTAGTAACACTCATAATTACATCTACTTTAGAAAAAGAAAATGAATGGTCTATTTTTTTAATTAGATATTTTTCAAAAAAAGATATGGTTATCACAGCTCTTTCTCATGAAAGATCTCAGCTTAAAGTTTTTCAACAAGTTTATACATATACAGAATATCTTTAATAACATGTGCATTTGTATGCATTAAATATAGTCATGAGAACTTCAGTCAGTTAAGTGCCATACGTGATACACGCTTGGGCGATCATGTCTCGAAAGAGACATGACTGACTGGGCAGAAGATTATCCCGCAGTAGGTTGCCATTGCTTTCTTCGGTAGACTGGTTGCCAAGCAAGGCTATAGAACCCAATCTGTCCTGTTTTTTAACCTATAACTGGAAAGAATAGATGGATTAATACCTTTCCCAAGGGTATTTGTGCGTAAGTGAATGCAATGAATTCAGCTGGAATTCGAACTCAGCTCCCCGATTTCTCATTCCGAGCCGATATCCAATGCACCACAACGCACATGAAAACTTAAACAGGCATATTTTCTTTCTTAAATTTGTTTATTAATATTTACTTTTAACTATGCTCTGCTACCAGAGTAAAAATGACAGGCATTAAATTCCAGATATAGTTGGTCTCTGCAAATAACTAACCAATGATTATGGAAGATTCTGCTTTTATATATCTCCTTATGCCAATAGCAGGCAATCATGGATCATAATTCATTTTAACACTTTACTATAAAAGTTTGGCAATCTTGAACTGTCATGCCCACAAAAAAAAAAAAAAAAGAAAAAAAAAGTGTATTAATAGAACACTTTTTCCTTAACACCATTATTATTTTAACTAACTTCAGTCATTAGCAATGTTTATTGTTTTACAAAGCACTGATTACAGTTATAATAAAACTTAGACATATGAAAGTGAATTTATATACTTTCTTTGTTTTTAAGAATTGATAATAAAACTAATAAACACCTGGAGAATATCATCAAAGATGAAGGAAAAACTTCAAGTAATTAAAATGAGGTTCTACAGAAGGATGCTGCGAATATCATTGATCAAGCATGTGAGTACTGAGCACCAGGAAAAGACAGCTAAAATTCCTGGGACATGCAATGAAAAAGGAAAGCTTCAAGAACCTGATACTAACAGGCCAAAGAAACAGGGGAAAGCAGTGGATAACATATTTGAAGAATTTGAGCAGGTGGATGACAGAACGGGGGTTGGGTGGTGTAACAGGAGAAGGCATGCTAAGAGCCTTCTGGTGCCCCCTAGGTATGAATTTGCACGAGATACTAGATTAGCTACTAGGTCTCACCCTTTTACTGTGAAACAGATAAGATGTAACTGCAATTTCTACTTCAACAGCTTCTTTCCTCGCACTTCCCGCCTGTGGAATTCCCTTCCATACACTTGCTTCCCTGACAGCTACAATCTCCAGGAGTTTAAATGTAAGACACCTTCTAACACACTAACTCTCATCCATTTTCTCAAACACCCTTCCCATCTACCCAACCCCCATCCTCGCTATCCTTACCCATCTATCACCCTCCTTCTGACATTTCCTATATCTAACGACTCTTTCCAATCACTTTCCCTTAAGTAACCCCCTGCGCAATAGTGGCAATGGAATGCCCTGCCTAGGGTGAAATGATTAAAAAAAAAAGAAAAGGTTTTGTAAGATTTTATTTCATTGAGCTTTTTCATAAATTTTGATGTATTTGTACATTCTTTTTGAAGATTTATCTACCTTTTTGCAGGTTATTTATTTTTTTTTTTTTAATCATGTCACCCAGAGCAAGGCGGTAATGCCACTGATGTGCAGGGGGCTACGTAAAAGATTGGAAAAGAGAAAACCGGAAACCACATCCTAAACAGGGAACAAGGGATGAGCCTCTTCACCTGTTCAATAGATGTGAGTGGAGTGTGAACTGGGCGATAGTTTAGTCTATCTACTCCAATTGAAAATTTTAAACAAGAAAATATTTTTAGACAATAGGAAATTTGGAGATTATCATGATTTATTTATTTACAAGTTTTACTAATTAACAAATAGCTGGGGGAAAGACGAGATTGAAATACCTTTCCTAAAAGTATTTTCACAAAAAAGAATTTAATAAGCTCAAATGAAATTAGAATTTCACTCTCTGATTTACAATTCCAAGTCAATATCCATTACACAACCCACACATCCAAGCTTAAAGAATGTGGTATTCCAAAATGGTTACCACATAAGTACTGACCAGACTCAACAGTTTCAACACTATATCGCTTTCATACTAATATCCCTGGGAAAGGCATGAATCCATCTCCTTTTCCCCTCTCCCTAGTTACAGATATTATTTAGTATAAATATTGGGAACCAATAAAGGTCAAAATCTTGTTATTATAACTGAAAAATGATTCCTAATATGACTACTAATCGAGATGAATATGCATGTCTTGTATTTTATTATTCCTCTTTCGTCATCCTGTCCTTAATCTCAAATCATAACTGAGTATATATATATATATATATATATATATTAGTATTGTTCTGGAATCTCTCGTCATTTTCAATATATGAGAGTCAAGCAACTCAGTTCTTAGAACCAACAGCCTGACTACCCACTCATATCATTTGATTATAGTGGTAAAGGCTTGTGCAGAACCAACCACAATTTTTGGATGAGTTGCATGCAGAGAATTGGTGCAGAGTATCCCACAATGCCCCAAAACAATCCTTCATAGAACTGTCCTTCTTCTAGACTGGTTGCCACCCAAGGCTACAGAACCCAGTTTGTCCTGCTATTCATCCTTAACTGGGGTGTGGTGTGGGATAGATGGATTTATACCTTTCCCAAAGATATTAGAATGCAATTCAAACTCAGCCACAATACATTACTCCACCATGCCTATATATATATATATATCTCACATTTAATGTGATTTACCAAATTTTCCGTATATTTTCAATCAGCTCTTTAAACATTTCAGCTGAAACTTTACAAGAAATTAAATTCTTCCAGAGACTTTTGCAATCAGATAAAATTTTTTTTTAAATTACATTATAATGAATTTAAAAAAATTACATTATAATGAATTTTATAGAAAAAATCATTATAGAAATTGCTAAATGGTAAATTAACATTTAAGAATGAAAGTTAAAAATAAAAAATGGATTAAATTTTAAAAAGTTATTTTAAAAATGAAAATAAGAAAATTCCAAATGCAAGTGTCACAAAGAGCAAGTATGATTTCACAAAAATAAAAACGTATAAACACAACAGATGTTAAAAAAAAGTTGGGGGAAGGCTGTATTTATTTCCACTTTAAAAAGGAGATCAGCATCTCCAACAGTGTCAGACAGTAAGAAGGCTTTTCTCTTAAATCCCCAGCAACCCCTTTTCTTCTGAGCCCTCAGCTCACCGGATATAGAAACTTTAATCCCAAAAGGGAAATCTTCCTAACCAATCTGTCATCAGCAGAGAGGAAAAAGATCCGACTTAGAGCGCTAAATCAGAGAGGATTATACATCACTTATTATACAGGCGGAAAGATGAATGTTACTAGGGGAAGGGGAAAAAAAGAAGTAGAGTGATTTGCCTGTCTCTGCAAGTGCTACGACATGCCTATACTACTGTTCAATGTTGTAAGATTTTTCTCTTAGATCAAATACATAACAGAAAATATCTATACATATAAGTTGCTTTATATATGCTTTACAACAGTATTTCTCAATGTTTTTAAGCTATGGCACACCTAGGAGCAAATGGAAATATCACAGCACACTTAGCAAAATTTTTAAATGATAAACATTAAAATGTTATGAAAATCACAGATTTTTAAAAAGATACATGCACAAATAGAAATGTACTTTATTTCAATATTTTTATTCAAATATTTGTACAGCTTATTTACTATGAAATCTGTACCTGGTGATTCTTTCACAATTTATTCAAATTAAAAAATTGTAAAAACTTTATTAAAAATCTCTATATATAAAAGGCAATCTGTAAGTCTGTGTGTAACTGTTCCCTATGCACGCCTACATTTTTTAAGCTACGCCATTCAAACTTTCTAAGGACATATCTACAGGGAAGTCAGATCAACATACTTTTTGAGTTTAAGTTTAGCAATTTTCCCTTTCGCACTTTTTGGCCAATGGAGCCGATTGTTTACATTTGCTCTGTAAACCATATAAAATCTAAGATGGTTGCTAGATTACATCACAGAAATCAAATCACACGTGTCAAACGCGACTAAAATATTTTTTTATTAAAAAGAAAAAATGAGCCTTTATATTTAATTTTTATTCTGACGTTTTAAAAATTCATTTGGTAAAAAAAAAATGTAAATATTTTACCCCAATAATTTTGAAACAAAAACAAATGCAATGTTGTTTACAATGTCACACAAAACATCAAATCATGTTTGCGCAAAACAAAAGAAAATAGATTTTTTTTCTTCTACTACTAAAATGTTCTGAGTTACACAGGCAATGCCAGGCTATGATGCTAGTGAATATTAAAACAAAGTATTTAAAATAATATAAAGAATAGTGAAATAACTTATTTGAAAGAAAGTTCAATATTTATTTATTCAAATACTAATGCTGTCAATATTTACATTATTCGGACTATTGTCCTCATCTTCATTGCTATTTCCACAATGTTTCAGCCATTGTACGCTCTGGCCTTCTTCAGCTGCTAAGAATTTTGAACTGAACCTTTTATTATGATCATTGGGGTATGTCATTCTCATGCCTTGTGTGAAGCTGCTTCTAGTAGTCATGAGTTATTTCCCTTTAACCCAATTCTCTAAGTTATTTGTTTACCACTGTTGTAGCCTTGTTTTTTTGTTTTTGTTTTTTTTATAAGCGTTTCACCTCGAGCAAGGCATTTCACTGCCGCTACTGCGCAGGGAGGCTACATAGAGTGGAGGAAGGATGGTTAAATATAGGAAATGTCAGAGGGTGGGTGATAGGTGGGTAAGGATAGTGAGAATGGTTAAATATAGGAAATGTCAGAGGGTGGGTGATAGGTGGGTAAGGATACCGAGAATGAGGGTTGGGTAGATGAGAGTGTTCTGAGAATAATTTGAAGTTAATGTGATAGGAGGTGTCTATTGACCCGACATTTAAACACCTGGAGATTGTAGCTGTCGGGAAAGCAGACTTGTGGAATGGAATTCCACAGGCAGGAAGTGCGAGAAAAGAAGCTGTTGGAGTAGAAATTACGGTTACATCTTATCTGTTTAACTGTAAAAGGGTGGGACCTAATTGCTAATATAGTATCTTGTGCAAATTCATGCTTAGGCAGCACCAGTGATCTAAGTTCATCGGAGCAGAAGCCATGAAAGTACTTGTAGAAGAGGCACAGGGAAGCCACATCATGCCGGTTTTAAGAGTGGTTGCAGCCGGTCTACCAAGTCAGTATCAACCACGTTACAGATTCTCCTTTGCATTTTGTCAAGAAGCCCAAGGAGAGTAGCAGGGGCACCCGACCAGATATGGCTGCAGTATTCAATACATGGGCGGATGGTAGATTTGTATATGTGCAGGATAGATTCAGGTGGGAAAAACTTCCAGGCCCTGCACAGAGAGCCGACTTTCAGAGCGGCAGATTTGGCAATGGATTCAATATAGTCGTTCTATTTGAGGTCCACCAAAAGTGTAAGGCCAAGGAGGTGTAGTGTTTTACTCTCTGGGAGGCAAGCCTGTAGCCTAGAATTAAACACATAAGAGGGGTGGAGTGTACAATGCGCAATGGCAATGAAGATGAGGACAATAGTCTGGATAATGCAAATAGTGTAAATACTACCTCATCTCAGAAATATAGACAAATACTAACACTGTCCCATTACTATTTCCACACACCTACATGTATATAGTCTCTCTTGCCTTCAATCTATCCTTTGAGTATCGAATTTTCTAAGCCCTCTTTCCTCATCATATGCTTTAGAAATTTCAACTGTTTGTTCCTGATGTTATGCTTAGACAATATAAATAACAGCCTATTACAAAAGCATTTCAATTTCTAAATTTAATTAAATATTTACTTTAATTTTTGCTACCTTAAAAATGTATTTATTTTGAGTAAATTGTTCTGAGAGTTATCCCATCGGAAAAGATTGCTGAAATTTTGATAAATCACATTTTATCAAATTTATGAAAGGTGTGTGAGCATGTGTAAAAATTAAGATATATGTAATAAAAAAAACTATGAATAAGAACAAAAGAAAAACTTTTTTAGCAGACTTTAATCAAGGCAAATGTAAGGGTTTTATTTTCCAATAAACAGGAACAAAAAATGTTGATTTTACAGAATTTTAAATTTCAAAATGCTCATAAATATACTACAGGTAACTGAAAGTCAAGGTAAATTATAAAGGATGTTAAGTGATATAATTTAACATCTAATAAATGAGAGCAAGTAAATATCATTATAACTTTATATATATATATGGGTATACACTCAAGTATATGCACATATATAAAACTATCATTCAGGTGTTAATAAAACAGTAGTCTATGTAGTATAAGCAAAGCTATTAATTATATATATTAATAAATATACATATTATCCTATGTTGTTGGCATAACTCAGAGTTACACAATCAGGTGTATATCATAAACTGACAGTTTGCTTAAATAGTCAAGTTTATAATATGCACCTGATGATTGTGTAGTGCATGAAACTCTGAATCATGCCACTAACGTAAAATAATATATATATATTTATTAATGTGTGCATGTGTGTGTGTGTGTGTGTGTAATTAGTGATGTAAAACAAGTGTAATAGATATCAGTGTGGAAAATGAAATTGAAAAACTAACCTCAGATTCTGGTATAGTGTGTTGTATTCACTTTCATACTAATGTCCCTGGAAAAGGCATGAATTTATCTCCTTTTCCCTTCTCCCTAGTTACAGATATTACTTAGTATAAATATTGGGAACCAATAAAGGCCAGAATCATGTTAATATAACTGAAAAATGATTAATATAAATAATAATTGAGATGAATATGCATGTCTTGTATTTTATTATTCCTCTTTCTTCTTGATTACTCCTCTTTAATTTTTTGATTGTTTTTTTTATGGGTTAAATAGCAGAGTAGAATGGAATTAATAGCCTTGAGTGGTTGTATAAAAAAATGAAAAATTTAAATTCCTAACGATGGAAACTACTCAACTCTCTTTCTGAATAATGCTTGGACATTTACAGATAAGAATGGAAAATAAGTATAAAGCCATGATCATCTATGTCCTAATATATATATATATATATATATATATATATATATATACATATATACACACACACACACACACACTGTACTATGCAAAAGTATTACGACAGGAACTATTTTTTCTTTTATGAGGCATATTGACAGAAAATAAACAATGTAACTAAAGTAATTTTATTTGATTTACTCAACAAATGCTTTAACAAGAAAAGTACTTGTTACAAAATGAATTTAATATTTAGTATAGTAGCCTTTTGCTTTGATCACAGCCTTCATTCTGTCAGGCATTGACATTAGAAGCTTCTTCAATGTATCTAATAAGTATATAGATATAATATTAGCATACTACAACTCAACTTCACTAAACTTATTTATAAATGGAATTTTGTGTGTGTGTGTGTGTGTGTGTGTGTGTGTGTGTCCGTTACCTATAGGCTCCGAAACAGCTGAACTGACTTTCTTGAAAATTTACAGTCATACTATAAGTTTCTGTGAGTGTTCTTAGTTGGGTTTTGTGTTGAGGTATCCCCAATAAATATCGAAAATTCATAATTGAAAAAATCGGGTTTTAGAAGGAGTGGTCCGATTTTAATCAAATATAGACAAAGACATAAGAAACGATATTCAGAAGTTTCAAGGTTGCAGTTCTTACAATAGTGCAGAAAATCAATAATATATATATATATATAAAAGGCAAGATGTTTGTGTGTGTGTGTGTGTGTCTGTTTATCTGCCTGTATGTCTGGATTTTTTTTCAGCCCTTTGATTTTAGTTTTTGCTTCAGGTTTGGCTCTAAGTAGGTATAATTGTAGCTCTTAGTCTCAGCCATACCATTTACTCATGACTTATTTAGCCTTCAAAATTCAGTTTACGATGAAAAAAACTTATTTGATATTGATACCAGGAAATCAAAATTTGACTTACATCCATTCATTTTTCTTTCAGTCTACGGTTTCACTTTAACTGGAAACAACTATTGCTTTTTAGTCTTTCATGCCAATGTCCAAAGAGTCCAAAGAATCCAGGACCATGGATGAGTTTTAAAGCTTTCATTACACCTGAGCAACACTGGCTATACTGCTAGTGTATATATATATATATATATATATATATATGCTTCAGTCAATTTCTTGCCAATGTGAGATGGCTTGTCTGTCTTTTCTGTAAATATTTTTCTGACAACTGTTCTGATCAAATTTCTCCCTAGTCCTTTGACTACATGAATTTAAGTTTACTGCTAGACTGGCAATTAGGTCTCACTGTTTTACTATAAAACAACTATATGTAACTGCTACTTCTACTCCAACAGTTTCTTTTCTTGCACTTCTTACATATGGAACTCACTTTTGATTTCTTGCTTCCTTGCATGTTCAAAGATTTAAATGTGACATCAATCACCATCTTCTGTCTTCCTGACCCCTGTTCTTTTATTGTACTTTCCTCATTTCACCTCATTAAAGTCTTCCATTCTCTTTCACTCTCTGTAATCCCCTGCATTCTTGTGGCTTTATTGCTTCGTTTTTTTTGGGGTTTTTTTTTGGGGGGGGGGGGGTAAAAAATAAAGAAAATTAAAACCTATGCATTATTGCTTTTTATATCTGTTCATTTAGAAAAAATTAAAAATGAATCTGCATAAAAAATATTTTCATTTTTTGGCTGCCTTTTACCCAAAGATTATTTCATATTGACATCTTTCAACTGCTTAATAATCCACTAAATTATTGTCGTCATCATCACACTTTAGCTGCACCTTATGTTTCAGATGTTGCAATAACAGACAATATAAGTACTGAGGCTTTGGCAATTTTTAGATATTATTTTAAACTAAACTGGAAAGCCACTAAAACTGCTCACAGAATTTGGGAAAATGGGAGCATATTTGAGGGTGCTGCTCAAAACTAGTTTAAGCATGTTCACTTGTCTCTTGAAATAAAACTCAGAAGTGAATGAACATCATGATGCTTCTAAAGTCCAAGTAATAGAAGAAAATTATTTGCAGTCTATGATCGTCAAAAGATACAATTAAATAAACTTAAACAAACAAAATATACAATTGATTAAAAACAAAAAACTTTAGATATAGACTAATGTAAACATGTTTTCTCACATAGCCAAAGGATACAGAATGTCAGCCAGTCAGTGGTTCCCAATTCTTTTTTTTCTGAGATGCCTTTTCAAAATTAAAATTTGCTTGTGTCTTACCAAATTTTATATGATAAAAAGTACATTTAAAAATAAGAAACACAGAGAGAAAGAAAGAGAGAAAGTTAAAGAGAAATAACTGTGAATTCAATGCCAGACCATTATCATTGATAACTCTCTCCTCCAATTTGCAAACCTTAGTTACTATAATCTTAAAACTTGATATAAAGCCAAAAGACCACAATTATAAAATTAGTTATTAATTATTTGTAACTATTTATAGTGGGACTCATGCATGCAAATACAAGTAATCCATAATAATATTTGAAAATTTGAAATCATATTTATTTTTGGCATATGAATTTTCTGAAACTATTTCTAAATGTTTGATTGTCTTTCAACCATTCTACCACACCTTCTGTCCTCTTCCGCTGCACATATGAGGCACCGCACTGTTTGGGAATCACTGTCTTAAGTGATAGGATAATACTAAAAAGAGTGATAACAGCTACTGGACTTGAGAAACTTATTTTCTGGAAAAATTAGAGAGAGCCAATCTTATCACTCTTTTTTTTTTTCTCAATTGGAGTAGATAGACTAAACTATTGCCCAGTTCACACTCCACCCATGTCTATTGAACAGGTGAAGAGGCTCATCCCTTGTTCCCTGTTTAGGATGTGGTTTCCGGTTTTCTCTTTTCCAATCTTTTACGTAGCCCCCTGCACATCAGTGGCGTTACTGCCTTGCTCGGGGTGACATGATTTAAAAAAAAAAAAAAGAACCATTTGATTGTATTACACAGTAAAAGCTAAAGAAGTTGTAAATAGTCTATGAAACTTTTTCAGGGAAAAAACACATTTCTTTACCCATAGAATTGAAAATGTGCCTTCCCATTGGACTGTAGTTGCGAAGAATAAAGACAATTACACTTTTGATAAATAATATTTAAATAAATTTAACTTATATTTGATTTTACATCTTTTCTGGTAAATAATTTCCAAATAGACTAATGTAATGAGGAGATAAAATGAAGAATGAATTCAACTAATGTACAACTGGTAAAACACAGTGTTTTACATATCTAGAGAAACTTATTTCATGAATATGGAAAAAAAATGGATAGAAAAACAAAAACTGATTTTGAAATGGAATTTTTTTTTCCAACAGATTTGCCAACTGCTATTTTTATTTGTTACTACACTTGCACGTTGTGGTACAGTGGATATCAGATCAGAACGAGAAGCCGGGGAGCTGAGTTCGAATTCCAGTTGAATCCACTGTATTCACTTACGCGCAAATACCCTTGGGAAAGGTATTAATCCGTCTATTCCTTCTAGTTATGGGTTAAATAGCAGGACAGATTGGGTTCTATAGCCTTGGTCGGCAACCAGTCTACCGCAGAAAGCAATGGCAACCTACTGCGGGATAATCTTCTGCCCAGTCAGTCATGTCTATTTCGAGACATGATCACCCAAGCATGTATCACGTATGGCACTTAACTGACTGACTTCACTTGCCTTTCCTAACTCACTCTCTGACAAACAGCAAAGGATAAAGACTGTAATGTTTTAATATATTGCCCTCACTATTGTCGATTTACATTTTACAGTATTTAGAAACCAAATTTTATGATGTTGGCTTGACTTAATAAAAAAAAGAAAATGGTGGCAATGGTGGGGGATGGGAAAGCACACAAAAATTCTGTATTTTTCTTTTATGCTTTCTTTTTCTTATCACACATGTGACAGAAGCAGGAACAGTTTGTCATTTTAAAAAGCCAAGTTTTATGAATGAGACTTTTAAAAATGTTATTTAATAAATTCAATAAAGTAACCAAACGATAATGTAGTTTTTCATCTCTAGATGACTTTGTGGTGCTACTTTTCTGCAAGTTTTGCAAATTGCACTTAATTCTTATTTAGGCAATTTTCTAAACACTGCTTAGATGTGGCACAAGGCCGAAAGTCTGGGACACCCAGTGAGAATCAAACTCACTACTCAGTTGTAACAAATTCTAGCTGACCATTACACCCTGTCGCTGTGCCCAAAAGCGCTGCTTAGAGGCAGTGTTATATATCGCCGTACGACGACAAAACAACGAGAATACGCATATATAAAAATATAAGGTTATATTTTTATTACTGACGACGGACCCATGTGGAATAGAGAATGGAAGAGTGAGAGCGCACATAGAATGGGTCGACGGGAGTGTAGTCTTGCCTGTGGTGTCTCTCTGCTTCCACTGGCCGTTCTCTGCTGGCGAATCCGTGTGTCGAGGTCTTTTTATAGTCTTCTAGAACCGGGACTTTCCTTCCGGTTTTGCCTCGCCCATGCAACGCCCACGTAATGCCAAGAGACACCTGTTCTGTTTGCCTCCGTAGTCATTTCCGCCGCTGTCGGAAATAAGGTCAAACGACATCCGCTCCAGGCCCGACAGGATGTATTTCTCAAACATCTGTCTTGTCGTTCGCCGACCCCTTCACCGACGGGAAACACCATCGCTTGCATCAACCTTCCTCAGGTGGGGCCAGATTGCTATATTACAGCAGCACAAGGCCAAAAGTTTGGGATACCCAGTGAGGATTGATCTCACTACTCAGTTGTAATAGGTTCTAGCAAGAAGCTTGCTAACCATTACACCATATAGAGGTAACCCAAAGGCCGAAAGTTTGGGATACCCAGTGAGGATTGATCTCACTACTCAGTTGTAATAGGTTCTAGCAAGAAGCTTGCTAACCATTACACCATATAGAGGTAACCCAAAGGCCGAAAGTCTGGGGTACCCAGTGAGGATCAATCTCACTACTCAGCTGTAATAGGTTCTAGCGAGACAAGTTTGCTAACCATTACACCATGTCGAGGTGCCCACTTAATTCTTATTTAAGATTGTGGAATTCTTTACAAGGGTTGTCCCAGAAATTCATTTGGTTAAGGGCTCAAATATAAGGTACTATCAAGCTGGAGCAACTTATGCAATGGGTGGATATTCCAGCTTGTAAGATTTTTCATTTTCCTTTTATTTTCTTGTTTTAATAACATATATTGTTACACTTTCACAATAAGTATTTTAATGCAGCAAAAACAGAAATCTGTACAGAAAACAGAGAAGAAAGCAGAATTCTATACTAAAAATAGAAAAAAAACCTGAAATGGAATTAAGGAATATTTCAAATGGAAAACTGGCTTCTTTCCATATTGCACTATACAGTTATCAACATGAAACCCTGTTCAAATTGGAGTCTGATGTACAGAGAAACTGATGCATATTCTTGTTGTAACCAAATAGTTTTGTTAGTTTTTGATAGGTATTAAAAACTGTTTCCACTGTTTTCCATAAGTTTACCATGGTTAGTTTAAAGGTACACTACCGCCATAATTATTAGGTGACCCCAGTTTTTTTAAAAGAAATGATGTATTTCATACTATTCTTAGTATTTATTGCCAAGGGAATAATTCTAAATGAAAATAGAATTGTTCTTTGTTAATACTGCACAATAATATGTGCATCAAATGAACTGTTTTGGTGTCCAGTTTTTGTGCTCTCTTCCCCATGCTAGTCTCTTCTTCTTTTTATTGGCTGGCCTAAGCAAAGGCTTCCTGGCTGCCTTGTAAAATTTTGCAAAGTAATAATAACAAACGGACCATTCTATTTTCATTTAGAATTATCCACTTGGCAATAAATACTAAAAATAGTATGAAATACATCATTTCTTTTAAAAAACTGGGGTGATCTAATAATTATGGCTGGTAGTGTATATATATATATATATATATATATATATATATATATAATCTACATGGTGCGATTGGTAAATTGTCGCTACTTGCCTTGTAAAATTTTGCAAAGTAATAATAACAAAAGGACCATTCTATTTTCATTTAGAATTATCCACTTGGCAATAAATACTAAAAATAGTATGAAATACATCATATTTTTTACAAAACTGGGTTGGCCTAATAATTATGGCCGGTAGTGTACATTTGTGTATGTGTATGGTAGCTACAGTTTTTGTAGACCTCAGTTTCTTTTAAAAAAATATACTGTAACATCTGTATGTATTTTTAATGAGATATTGTAACTTTTTACACTATTTACATAGTTCAGACTGTTGTCCTCATCTTTCTTGCCATAATCATGACGTCTTGGTTGATGTGATATACGCTGGAATTTTGGATGGAGCCTTTTATAGTTCATGAGGGTAAATGGCCCCCAAGGACACATCACTCAGTGGATAAAAGCATTGATTGAGTGATCCAAAAAATGAGTTGATTAAGAGTTGTGAGTTCAATACCTGGCCACAGTAGAGGAGAGTTGAGTTATCAAAGAGGATTTAAAAAAAAACAAAAAAAAAAACTGAGATATCCAAGGTAC
This sequence comes from Ascarosepion bandense, assembly GCA_037127315.1. Classification (NCBI taxonomy): domain Eukaryota; kingdom Metazoa; phylum Mollusca; class Cephalopoda; order Sepiida; family Sepiidae; genus Ascarosepion; species Ascarosepion bandense. The sequence goes on along the minus strand of JBBBDQ010000909.1, from coordinate 1,102,883 downwards.
ATAGAATTAGAACAATCTATCCCTGTGAACTAAATAAAGGGTTTGGTTTGAAATTTCAATATATATCTCCTGAAGAAGGCCAGAAACATCATAAATATAGCAATAAAGATGGGCACAACAGTCCGAACAATGTCAGTCAATCAATTAAGTGCTATACATGATACACGCTTGGGTGATCATGTCTCGAAAGAGACATGACTGACTGGACACAAGATTATCCTGCAGTAGGTTGCCATTGCTTTCTGCAGTAGTCTGGTTGCCAGCCAAAGCTATAGAACACAATCTGTTCTGTTATTTAATCCATAACTGGAAGGAAGATACGGATTAATACCTTTCCGACGGATATTTGCATGTAAGTGAATGCAACGAGTTCAACTGGAATTCGAACTCGGCCCCCCGATTTGTCAATCTGAGCTGATACACAACGCACATCTATATTTCATTAATGTTAAACAGTTTTAACAATTTTTGAGGAATAACAATATTTTTTGTTCTACTATTTAAACTTTAGCTGGAAGAAGATAAATTAAAACCAAGAAATCTTAAATTTTGTATATATTCTGTGAAAAGTTTGACCTAGATTTTCTATTAACATTTCTGAAGGAAAGTATGCTCTTGCAATGATGAAAATCAATCCCCTGCCCTCAAGATCTAAATTTATGATTCATGACAATATTTGGTTTTGGATGTTTCAAAGTTCTTTACTGAAGAGCAATACAATTAGAATAATTAATGCGATACAAAACATATTGCACTATCTTTTCCAATATCTACTCACCCCATATACATTAACTTTACTGTAATTACTGCATCTCTGAGTAGAAACCAAATGTATCAACTTAAAATTATAGATGCCTCAACATTTTGTCCATTTACAAGTAATGAAGCAATTGGATTTTAACTTATATAATTGGAGCAGAGTGACCTTGCCTAAATTTGTTAATGAGTTTATTAATTTTAAAGCATTTGGTTTTGTTTCAGAACAGAGTAATATCATTTAGAATTTGTTTTTATAACTGCAATTATAAATTCACAATTTTTAGTTAGCATTCAGTGGGATCATTTACATCAAATTTAGAATAGAAAATAAAAAAAACAAATTAATACCAGGTAAGTGGCTAGGGATACTGTAGTCCAACATTTTTTTTTTTTTTTTGTCCATGTCTGCTATTAACACTGTGTCATCTGCATATCTTATTTTGTTAAGATTGTGGCTGCCAATAATGAAGAATGGCTTTGCTATATAAATTAAATAAGTTTGATGAGAAGACAAATCTTTGTCTTACACCCATTTCTGTTTTAGTATATCCGCTGGACTCATTTTATTATCCGTATATAGGCAGTTTACTGGGCTGGAGGGACCTAACTGCCCTAAGTAATCATAGCTGGAAGGAGATGTAGTGTGTCAAATTGATGAGTGTAAATTTTTTCAAATATTGTTCACTGATTACTGCTTTTATTTACTTGATTCTACTAAGCTCATTTACATACTGCTAAAGCCTGGGACAGAGACGAGTTAGTCCAATATCATAGGGGTCTACCAGTGTTGTGTCCAAGGACGTCCCTCCATATAGTACATCTGATGTACTAGTCTCCTGCAAAGTCAATCCATGTTATTTCCAAAGGCTTTAAAAAGAAGGGAATTAATGTTTTCCCAAATGGAACTCATTTGAATTTGATTTGCCAAATTCATCCTCCATGTTTTGGGGTTTTTTTTAACAATCATGCTCACCCTGTACAAGGTCCAAAGACCACTCAAGGTACAGGATTACAGAGTAAGTGGTACAGTTTATGCAGATATGTGGGGAAGATAACCATTAACCTTAAACTGGAACAGGTTAAAATTTTAGTGATTGGGGAAGTATCCTCTTGGGAGTTCATTCCACAAAGTAAGAATGAAGAAGCACAGTTTATGAGGATATGTGGGGAAGATAACGGTTAACCCTAGACTTGAACAGGTTAAGATTGTAGTGACTGAGGAAGTTTCTTCTTGGGTGTCAGTTCACCAAAGTAATAAGTAAGAAGCATAGTTTATGAGGATGTGTGTAAAAAATGTAAACGCAAAATCTACTCCAGCAGCTTCTTTTCTTGCACTTCCCCACTGTGGAATTCCCTTCCATTTACTTGATTACTTCAAAGAAAATATTTAAAGTATTGCAATATATATATAATCTTAGAAAATTTTAAAATTGATATAAAAATTAAACTTCTGATTACAAAATCAAGATTATCCACAAGCTATCTTGTGACGTGAGAAAAAATGTTAATTAGAAGGAACTAATTAACCTTTTATGATTTCATTCACCAAGCAAAAATGTCTGTCCTACCACTGCAGGACACTTCAACTGTTAAAAAATAGTGTATCTGAATTTAATAGCAATAGAAAATATCTTTATCTAAAATCAAAAACATTGCAGTAGTAAAAAAGGTCATATAAAATGTAGTAAAATTTGTAAATAATGCAGACTGCTAAAAGTGAAAGGATATTTGTTAGATAAGGTTAATTTTGACAGTCACAATGAGAAAAAACAGGGTACAGGGGTGTCGAAGAAAGGATAAGAAATGAGATAGAAAATAGCAATTGATATTGCATTTAAACTTTTGGATATTGTAGCTATCAGGGAAGCAAGTAAACAGAAAGGAGTTCCACAGGCAGGAAGTGTGAGAAAAGAAACAGAGTAGAAATGGCAGTTATCACTAACAATTTCAGTGGTAAAAGGGTGGAACCTAGACACCAATTTTGTGGCATGTGTAAATTCACGTGGACAGAGTACCAGGAGAAAAGCTTGTCAGAGCAGTTGCCATGAAAATATTTGTAGAAAAAACAGAGGGAAGCCACATCATCTCAGTTAGAAAGTGACTGAAGTCACGATGCTAAGTCAGGAGTGATTACATTGCAGTTCCTCCTGTAGATTTTGTCAAGAACCTCAAGATGAATAGTAGAAGCACCCGACCAGATATGACAACATTATTCAATGTGCAAATGAATGGTAGATTTATAAATTTATAAATCTGCTCCGATGAACTTAGCTCACTAATACCCCCGATATATGAATTTACTCGAGCCACAAGATTAGCAACTAAGTCCCACCCTTTTACTGTGAAACCAATAAATTGTAAATGCAAATTCTACTCCACCAGCTTCTTTTCTCGCACTTCCCGCCTGTGAAATTCCCTTCCATTTACTTGCTTCCCCAACAGCTACAATCTCGAAGAATTTAAATGTAAAATCAATAATCATCTATCACACTAACCTGCATCCTCTCTCTCATGCACCTTACTCCATCCATTCCACTCATCAGTATTTGCATCCTTCTCTTACCCACTTCCTGACACCCCCTATAACTCTTTCTCATAACTTTCCTCCTATGTAACCCCTGCAAAACAGTGGCAATAAAATACCTTGCTTGGAGCAATATGAGTATTAAAAAAAAATGTGCAAGATGGGTTCTGATGAGAAAAAACTTTCTGGCCCGACACAGTGACCCAACTTTCCTAGCAATAGATGCAGCTATAGATTCAATGTATTCATTCCACTTCAGGTCAGTTGAGAGAGTGTGACCAAGGAGGCAGTGTGTTTCTCTCCAAGAAAACTAGTCATCCAACCTGACAGTAGGTAGAAAAATTTCTCTATGATGGTTAAAGGAGAGCAATTTTGTTTTGTGGACATTCAAATTTACAAACCATTTCCTACCCCAGTTTATTACTGATTGGAGGTCCTTTTCAAGAGCAGAAGCCTGGTTTACTTTGTCAGCCTTGTAAGAGGAGTAAATAGTAGCGTCATCTGTATAAATGTCAACTTGGGAACTGATTACATCAGGAAGATTATTGATAAAGAACAGAAAAGGTGTAGGACGTAGGAGAGAGCCATGAGAGACACTGGTATTCATATAAAATGATCTGGAATCTTGCTTATTCAAAATGACCTTCATTTCATGATTTTACAGGAACAATTGGATTAAATCAAATATCTTGAAATACTGTAGCCTTGAAGAAAGCCAGCATATCAAAACCTATCAAACACCTTTTAGGTATCTAGCCTTAAGAACAAAGCATGAGCTAGATTCTAAGAAATATGAAACAAGAAAAATATTTTTAAAACTTATAGACCTATTTAATATACTCTTTAAATTAATACCACAACTAATTTTAGTAGAAAATGATTCTATTTTTGATCTATCAAGAGATATAACCTATCTTTTAAAACTTCTGCCATTTTAATATTGATATATGAACAGATTTTCTTTTTAGTTGGGTATCTGCCGTAGTGCAGTTGATATTGATAAATGGGGGAGCCGATTTCAAATTCCAGTTGAATTCCTTGCATTCACTTATGCACAAATATCCTTGGGAAAGGTATTAACCTGTCTCTTCTCTCCAGTTATTGGTTAAATAATAGGAGAGATTGGGTTCTTGTTATGTTTTTAACATGACAAAATAAAACGGTAATGAAAAAATGACACACTCGCCGAGTACTGGAAATAAATAGGGAATTTATTATTGTAGAAACATGAGTACAGCGAACAGTTGTAGATGTTGATTAACCATGTGCTTATAGAGGGCCTGGAAGAGTTCTGCCTCCCATGTTTGCTGGCTTCTACCGGAAGTCCCTTCTTCTTGTCTCCCAGCATGCACATGTTAGCTGGGAAATGGACGCCTTTGAATGGTCCAGGGGAGATAACTTTTGACCCTTTCTTATGGTGATCCTAGTAGTTCTATAGCCTTGGTTGGCAACCAGTCTACCACAAAAAGCAATGGCAACCTACTGCGGGATAATCTTCTGCCCAGTCAGTCATGTCTCTTTCGAAACATGAACGTCCAAAGTGTGTATCACGTATGACACTTAACTGACTGATCTGCTAGTGAAGAGGGATCGTAAATGCAGCAGCAGTAGAATCAAACCCTGGATAACAATAAGCAGGGCATGAACAAGACTTCCACATGGAACACTACACGTACGAGGTAAATGCAGCAGAGACATTAGAAACACAAACAAGAACAAAGAATTTTAAATGATGCTGGGTAACACGAACAAAAATCATTGATAACACATGGCATGGCAATCCTGTTGTGCGGTCAACATGGCATACTGCCAAGCTCCTAGTTTTCCCAGAAAATGGGCCTGCTTTTATAGAACCTAAAACTTTAGCAGTTGGCTAGCAAAGGAATCATTTACAAAACTAACACCACTCAGCTCACCACCATCCTGAATATCTCATAAGGAAACAAGTAAACACTTTCTTTGTAACCAGACATCCTGGAGTTGGAACCAGCTCTGTTCTGGGATGGCAGCCATGTGTTGTCTTTCTGTAAAGACAACATACTAAATGTTGTCTCTTTGATCAATGTGGGTGGGTATCTTTATCAGTAGCAATGAACTGCTCTGTCTACATTTCGTTCCCACTAAAATATGATTTTGAAATTATCTAACTATAACCAAATTATTTTCATTTTTTTTAAAGATCTTTATTCCAGGGCTTATTTCATTTACATTTGAAATAAGCACTGGAAAAGGCTATTTGTAAGTGACTGCCTGATTAGCATAGCTAAGACATAAGAACTATAAAAATGCCTAAGCAGTAAGTGGTAGGGCAGAATACAATACACAATATTAACTACCACCACTAAACTGAGAAAATACAAAGGAAATCACATTTCATGACACTATGATTATGATATCAGCATATTTTTTTATTAAAAAAAAACATGAGCCTTTGTATTTAATTTTTATTCTGACGTTTTACATCACAAATCAAATCACATGTGTCAAACATGACCAAAATATTTTTTTATTTAAAAAAAAAATATGAGCCTTTATATTTAATTTTTATTTCGACATTTTAAAAATTCATTTGATCAACAAAAAATGTGAATATTTTTCCTCGTAATTTTGAAACAAAATAAATATTTAAAAAAATAAAAAATAAAAAAAAGTGGTTTTTCAAACAAAAACAAAATATGTAAAATAAAAAGTGGCATCTTCTCTTACTACTAAAATGTTCTGAGTTGCACGGGCAACGCCGGGTTATGATGCTAGTATTATATGTAACATTATTATTCAGCTGTAGCTTTTGTTTCAGTTGTTATAATAGCAGGTATAAATACTAAGATTGTGGAAATGTTCAGACATTATTTTAAACTGGACCTCAAACTAATGAAGCTGCTTGTAAAGTTCCAAAATTGTAAAGAAATGAAACAATATCTCACTATAGGGTGCGACGGATGAATTGTCATTTAAATTATGAAAACTGAAAATAACGCTGATATTTCTTTTTAACAGATATGACCAAAATTATACAAAAACATCTTCAAATACTAAAGAGTAAATTTATTCAATAAACTTTGCCATTGCCAAGGCCTCCAGACAACTTTGGAATCTCCTGCAATTCTTCTGGGTGGTCTCCCTGTTTAAATTTGTGAAAGATGCCACAATCCTTGTCTTCAGTTCATCTTTGGTGTTAAAAAGAGATTTGTTGACCTCTCACTTACTTATGTCCCACACAAAGAGGGTTGCAATATGGGAAGTTAGATGGCCAGATGTAAGGTGTGATATGATCGCAGAAATTGTCTGACAGCCATGACTGGATTCTCTTGCTTGTGTGGCATTGTGCAGAGTCTTGTTGCTAAACATAGGATCTTCCAACAACCACCCTCTTGACCTAGGGCAGCACAACCTCCTCAAGGCTCTTGGTGTAGGTCTCTGTGTTAAGTCTGAAGCACTTTGGGAAGATGAATGAAAGCATGTCACCCTCACTAGTGATTGCTCCAAACATCTTTGTAATCACTATCAGACTCTTTAAATTCTTTCTGAATCCTCGGCACTGTCCTCAGATTGACACCCAAATACTCTGAGATGTTTGTATTGGTGCTTCTAGCATGAATGTCTAACAGTACAGCATGCTGATTCCAAATTTCTAGTGAAGTGAATTGTATCATTGTGATCTTTTTCTCACAGTGCCCAACTGGCCCTACTATACTGTGCAGTCGACAAAATAAAAAAAACACATACATGTGAAATTAAAAATGTAAAATATAGACAATTTACTCATCACACCATGTATATTGTCCAAAACTGGTGTAAGCATTTTAAGAGTGGAAACTTGTCCCTTGAAATAAAACCTAAAAATGACCCATCAGTTGCTGATTATGATGCTTTAAAATACAATGTAATATAGCGCTTAAGCATAAACATATGAAAACTTTTAGAAAATCTAACATTAAAGATGCCATATATACAGAGTATTACATAAGCTTAAAAAAATACAGAAGCCCTCAAGAGGTTCTTTATGAAGAAAGAAGTGAAAACACACCCCAAGAATTTCCAGCATAAATTATACCATATAATGTTCAATTAAATCTTCTCAAAGAGCATTAACTAAGATTAAAGCTTAAAAAGTGTACAAAAGCTTTTCAAGTAGTTCCTTATGAAGAAAGAAATATGAAAAATATTTTTGACACACCCCAAGAATTTCCAGTATAAATTATCCCATATTCTATTTATGTATAAACTGAAAATGTGAATCTAAACCCATGGCCTTCTCATTCCTGTTGGAAGAACCCCTCCCTGATTGACTATTTCTTCAGGGATGTAGCTATACTCACCACCCTTGGCCAATTGCAGGTTGGTGAGGTTATTTAATCTATAGTTGCAGTGTATAGCCATTGACTCTGAGGAGTTCATCTGCCCTTAGCTTTTATTTTCTGTGCTACTGGAGTTCTACTTACCCACTGTGTCAGACCCTGGTCTGGTGGAGGAGCCAGTTTATTTGCCAAGCACTCAAGTTTTTTTAATTCAAAACCAGGGGTTTTCAAACTTTTTGACTTACGGACCCCTTTATATTTCAAGTTTTAATCTAGGGACCCACTAAAAACGCTTATGAAATTTATACATAAATTTTTACTAAAAATTGCTTATAGTTTTGCATTAACGTTATAAAAACTGGTTTTAAGCTTACTTTAGACATAAGTGTTCAAATAAAATAATACTGCATGTTGATGCAAAATGTAACAAAATTAAATTTAAATTACTTTGAATTTCATGTGATGAGTTAGTCCATGGACCCCCTATCTTATCCTTGCAAACCCCTGTGGTCCGCAGACCACAGTTTGAAAACCCCTGTTCTAGACCATCTGCTGCCCATGGCTATAGGATCAAATCTATCCTGTTATTAATGCATAGCTGGTGAGAGATAAGGTGGATTCATTCCTTGACCAAGAGGATTTGTATGCAAGTCAATGTAACAAACTGGAAATTAAACTCTGATCTCAGATTCCTCAATCTGAGTCACTATCCGTTACTCCATTGTGCCTCCTAAATTGAAATGTTCAATTAAATCATCTCAAAAATCAATTCAAAGCTAAAATCAAATTGACAATTAGTATGTATCATCAACAAAATTTTCTTCTTATCTCAAACTAGCAGTATAGCCTGGCGTTGCCCAGGTGTAATGAAAGCTTTAAAAGTAATCCATAGTCTTGGAGTTCAGACTCTGTCTAAAGAATATTTGTGTGATGTTTGGTGAGAATTGGATATAAATTGTAAATTTGTATAAAGGACATACAGACAGATAAACAGACACACACACACACAAACATCTTGCCTTATATATATATATATATATATATATATATATATATATATATATATATATTATCAATTTTCTGCACTATTGTAAGAACTGCAACCTTGAAACTTCTGAATATCGTTTCTTATGTCTTTGTCTATGAGTGTATCAAATTTGATTAAAATCGGATTACTCCTTCTATAACCCGATTTCTTCATTTATCAATTTTTGATATTTATTAGGAGTACCTCAACACAAAACCTAGCTAAGAACACTCGCAGACGCTTATAGTACAACTGTGTAAATTTTCAAGAAAATCGGTTCAGCCTTTTCGGAGTCTATAGGTAACAGACACACACATACACAGACAAAGTTTCATTTATAAATAAGTTTAGATAGCACGTATAATCAACAAAATCTCTCCCTATCTCAAATATTTGAGATAGAATGTTAAAGATCTCTTATTTATTTTAAAAATGCATAAAGTTAACAAAATATTTCTACATTATATTTTTTTAATCATTTCATTTGAAGCAAGGCAATAAAGTTACTAAGACACATGAGATAAAAAATGTTATTAAAGAGAGGGAACAATAAAAGAACAGGAATAAAAAGGAAGATAATGATTGACATTATGTTTGAATTTTTGAAGACCAAATTTGACAGGAAATCAAGAAGCCAAATGAGAGTTCCACTAGTAAAGAGAAGTGCAATTGTTGTACTATAAGCATCCATGAGTGTTCTTAGCTAGGTTTTGTGTCAAGGAACCCCCGATAAATATCAAAAATCAATAATCGAAAAAAATCGGGTTATAGAAAGAGTGGTCTGATTTTAATCGAATTTGATACACTCATAGACAAAGACATAAGAAATGATATTCAGAAGTTTCAAGGTTGCAGTTCTTACAATAGTGCAGATTTGATATCGATACCAGGAAATCAAAATTTGACTTACATCCATTGATTTTTCTTTCAGTCTACAGTTTCACTTTAACTGGAAACAACTATTGCTTTTTAGTCTTTCATGCCAACGTCCAAAGAGTCTGAGTTCCAGGACCATGAATTAGTTTTAAAGCTTTCATTACACCCGAGAAACGCCGGGCTATACTGCTAGTCAGTTGTAAAATGATGAAACCTTGCTGCCAATCTAGTACTGCACTTAAATTCATAAAATCTTAAGAAAAATTACCATGAAATTATCTATAGCAAAAGCACAAGAAAGCTACATTACAGCAGTGGAAAACTGATAGGAGCCAAGATGCCAGATCCAGAACAATAACATTGCAGATTCTTTGGATTTTATCAATAATCTCTAAACATACTGCAGATATCTGTCAGTAACAATGTCCATAGCAGAAGCACCAGACTAAATGCTTCAAATATTCCAAATAAGCAAAACATATTGTAAAATTTAAAGAACAAGATTATTAATCTAAAACATTCCAATAACTAAGAGACACCTTATCTCAAAAGTACTGAGATGATGCCTTGAGATGAACTTTGTATCCAGAGATGAAAGACTCAAATGAGTAGCAGTGATACCTGGTCTTTGTGTGACACAGAACCGCAAGAGAAATGCACAATAAAACATTAATACATAGCGTGTGGCCTTCCACAAAACCACAATGAGATTAATTAACAAACGAATAGAAGACCAGCTCAACATTGAAAGAAATAAAGGAGAGAAAAGAATTTTTAGCAAGTGAACATGTGTTAATCCCCTCATCAGTGAATAATTTTAATTAAGGAATATGAAAATAAAAAAACAGCAATAGAGAACAAAGAAGAGAGGAATATTTTAGCTAGCAAGTTTGTTTTTTTTTGGAGGGGGGGGGCTTTTTTTTTTTTTTTTTAAGATTATCTGTCTGTTCACATGTGATAATCACCAAGAAACAAAAAGACTTTTTTTTTAATTTGTTTTGCTTCTGGAATTATAAATAAGTTTGGAAAATACAAGGACATTTCATAAGCATAATTATCCATATGCAATGTTATAGAATTAACCAACAAAAATAGTTAATATGTCAAGTTAAGTTTAACTTAAGTCAGTGTTATAGAAGTGTTCAAATAATTTACAGGAAATCTCACACTTATGAACAAGATAAGCTTTTGGGGTTTGTAAGAGCAAAATTCAGAAGTATCTGATTCTGTCTATATTTCTGAGAGGAGATATTGTAATTATATACATTGTTTGATGTTACCCTTCTTTTTACTATTCACAACTCTTTAGCCATTGTACACTCCAACCTTCTCCAAGTGAATTAAAAGACCAAACCCTTTATTTAGTCAACAGGGGTACATTGTTCTTATTCCATGTATCATGCCTTTGCATATCTCAGTGGCTAAAAGCAGTAGTTGATTAATCCAAAAAATTGACTTGACCCAAATAGCTGTGAGTTCAATCCCTGATCTCAGCAGAGAGAACAAAATCTTATCATCAGGGTGAATTAACTAAAGCTAAAAATTAAATATGCTAACAAAAAAATAAATAAAAAAAAAAAAAATTATCTTCCTCCCTTTGAAAATGGTTAAAGTATTAGTTGAAAGCACCCTGTACAATAAGCATAAGGTACTTTGCCTTATGAAAACAGTTGAAGAAATGTTAGAAAATTCCCTCTAACTAAATTTACCGCTCTTTTCTGATAATAACGTGTTTGGACATCTGCATGAATCAGAACATTTAAAATAAATTCAAAATTATTATTTATTTATTTTTATTTTTTTTTTTTGAATACTGGAGTTTGTTGAATTGTTGTAAACTTTTTAATTTATGTTTAGTTTTGCGAATTTTTTCCTCACGTATGCTAATTCTTTACCGAATCTTTGGATGTACTCCTTTTCATTAAAGATGATAAAAAACTACAAACAGTTGCTACACAATCTTACTCCCCATGAAAGAAAAATGTAAAGACACTAGAAAAACAGCAGAAAATTTATAAATTTATTCTGTGTCAACAGTTTCTTTTCTTGCACTTCTCGTTTGTGCAACTCCTTTCCGATTCTATGCTTTCCGGCCAACTTTAATCTTAAAAAATTTAAATGCAATGCCAATTGCCATCTACTGCACTCCTGTTAACTCTTCTGGTCATTATAAATGTTTCTGTTTCTAATTCTTCTACACCCAGTAACTCCTAGTGGCTTTACTCCCTTGCATGGGGTGATCAGTCAGTTAAGTGCCATACACGCTTAGGCAACTATGTCTTGAAAGAGACATGATTGACTAGGAAGAAGATTTTCCCGCAGTAGTTTGCCATTACTTTCTGTGGTAGACTGGTTGCCAACCAAGGCTATAGAACCCAATTTGTTCTGCTGTAAGGAGAAGTGATGGATTAATACCTTTCCCAAGGGTATTTGCACATAAGTGAATGCAACGAATTCAACTGGAATTCAAACTGACTAGGAAGAAGATTTTGCCACAGTAGGTTGCCATTACTTTATGTGGTAGACTGGTTGCCAACCAAGGCTATAGAACCCAATCTGTTGTGATGTAGGGTGATAGATAAATACCTTTCCCAAGGGTATTTGTGCGTAAATGAATGCAACAAATTCAACTGGAATTCGAACTCGGCTTTCTGGTTTCTTGTTCCACTGCACCACAACGCATGAGGTCATACCAATTTAAAAAAGAAAATTGCATTGTTTATATATTCAACAAAACATGTCTAAAAGAAGCATTGTTGCCTATATATACCACATAAATACAGGAATATATATATACATACACACAATTCTTTAGCTGAAAATAGTCTACATCTGAATCATCAGTTTTGTATCAAAAATAAGAAAGAAAGAAAATTATAATTCATCATAAAAATAGTGTGAGTTCTCTTTATGATGATGATTATCATCAGCAGCAGCAGCTATAGTGGCAGCACCATCTCAGAAAAGAACTGCAACCACTCCAACAAATTACCCACACCAACAACAATACAAACATCCCAACCAACACTACCGGCACCACTACAAGTGAATAGACATGACAAAGTGAGTAAACGTTGGCAAGAAGAGAGTTGGACACAATTTCACTAAAAGGTCATCTCTCTTTTACTCACGCCCTGTCGCCATGGCAACTGTATGCATATGCGAATGAAGGACCTTAGAAAATTCAATAAGGCCCCATCAGTATTGATTGTCCTGCTATCAACCAACACCTACCCACTTCTCCAATGCATCCCATTTTCTAAACTTGAGAGGCATTCAGAATTAGAGCTGCCTGCCTTGGCTTGCTGGCTGGTCAGTCTGTAGGAAAGAAGGCAGATGGGAGGGTCAGGTTTGGTCAGCTATTGTGTGTGTGTGTATAGTCAAAGACAGACAGGTTGGGCCTGCTAGATAAGGTGGTCTCTTTCTTATTGAAAAGGCAAAGATAAAGGTCTCCATCCCCACCAACCCTTTGCTTGATGAAGATATTGATAGATATGGATTTGGGAAAGGCAAGTAACTGAACAACCATTAAAGATTTGCCCCCCCCTCTTCCCTTATTTCTTATAGCAACCAAATGACTACTGATTCAAACACAAGTATTTCACATTTGAAGATATATTTTTTTTTTAATCATTTCACCCCAGTCAAGGCGATAATGTCACCGAGACACAAAGGGCTACTGGGAATGAAAGAGAATGAAAAGACTTTAGAAGAACCCAGAAACTGAATCCAAAATAAGAAACAAGGAATAACATTCTACTCCTGTTCAAAAGACTGGGGAGGAGTGTGAACTGGATGATAGCCAAACCTATCTGCTCCTATGGATGAAAGAAAGAAAGAAAGAAAGAAGTAATTAAATAGTAAATAAAATTTCAGAGTTTAGGCAGAAATTTTAAAAGAATAGAACTGAAGTAGCTTTTAGATGGAAACAAAAACCTAATCCTAAACAGGAAAGAAGTGATAAACCTCTACTCCTGTTCAAAAAAAAAAAAAAAAAAAATTGGAGGAAAGAATGTGAGTTGGTCGATAGGAGAAATAATTGTTATGAAAGTGATAAGAGAAAAATCCTAAAGAGTTGTTTATATATATATATATATATATATATATATATATATATATATACACACACACACACACACACATACAGTATAACCCTGATATAAGAGAAACCCCGGTATAAGAGATATTTTTTCTGGTTCCAAATTAGAGCCCATGGTAATGTATATAAAATAGACCAAACCCAGATACAAGAGAACTTTTATCCGGTCCCAACAACTTTCTTATATCAGGGTTACATATACACACTACTAGCCATAATTATTAGGCCATCCCATTTTTTTTAAAGAAAATGATGTATTTCATACTATTTTTAGTATTTATTGCCAAGGGGATAATTCTAAATGAAAATAGAATGTTTTTTTTTTGTTAATACTTCACAATAACATGTGCATCAGATGAACTGTTTCGTGTCCAATTTTTGTGCTCACTTCCTCATGCTAGTCTCTTCTTCTTATTGGCTGGCTGAAGCAAAGGCTTCCTGGTTGCTTTGTAAAATTTTGCAAAGTAATAATAACAAAAATGTTTATCATTAATTTCAGTTTTTTTTTATTCTTGTTCATTTATTATTCTCTTTCTTTAATAGTATTTTCTTTCCCTTTTTTTTAACATTCTCTAACACTCAGTAACTCTTTATGTCTTAGTAGCTTTATTGCCTTGTTTGGGATGAAATGATCAAAAAATAAGATTTTAGTTGAAAAGTGAATATTGGGATTGGGGATGAATGGCTCAGTAATCAGTGAATATGCACTGACTTGAGCCAAATAGTTTCACCTAAAAAATGCCTTGCTATTCTTCAGAAATTATAGCACTATAGGTCAGGTATATAATTGAACAATTAGTAGTGCCTGAGACCTAAATCTAGAATTCTGTCAATGCAGGAAAAGAACTACACAGAGAAAATTAAGGACAGCAAGTCTTTTTCTACAACTTGAAGTATTGAAGAAACCTGAAAGTTTAACCTTAAACATTGGAATTATTATCATAAACTAAAAATTGGAAAAAGATATCTGGTGTAGATCAACAGCTATCAAGCAAATCTTGACAGGTGTATGCTTAAGTAGGTGACAGGCTATGCTTAAGTGCAATTGGAAAAATGCTCAACAAATGAAAATGACAAAGTTTCTAAAAACAATAAGTAAAGGAAGCAAACCAACAGAGCAAAATAATTCATAAAATCTAAAAATATTTTCTAGCTATAAATAACCTGCAAAGGGTTGATAAACCATAAAAAACATATCACAATCAAATGCAAATAGTACAGATATGATTAAGTCACTACCACTTAATGTTCTGAGAATGATATGATTAAGCAACCTTTATAACTTTGTATGTGACTTCATTTACTGTGCAAAAATTTTACCCCTGCCACTGATACTTGAATTTGAATTTCATAGTTGTGTTGACATATCCTGCTATGGCAACAAAAAAAACCCACACATTTGAGTGAAAATAACAATAAGATAACTGCAGTTGAGAGGCTTGAGTAAATTCATGCAGAAGGGGCACCAAGAAGCCAAGCTCATCGTAGCAGAAGCCATGAAAGTATTTGTAGAAGAGTCATAGGGAAGCCACATTACATCGATGAGAAAGTGACTAAAGTTGATCTACCAGGTTGAAATCAATTACATTGCAGGTTCTCCATTAGATTTTAGATATTGAAATCATATTAGTTTCTAGTCACAAACCAATTTCTTTGTGTTGATACATGGATCACTACCATTTTCTTATTGCAACAGAAATTAGAACAACTGAATATTTACACCTCATGACTATGACACGTTTTGCAAATCATTGTAATTTAAAGACATCTTTTTATAAAAATACAATTTTTTTATAAAAAACTTAAGATTTTGATTAGTAGTTGGGTTTAATTTTTTACACAAGAATTAGTATTCAATTTGCTTACATATTTTAATACTTGGGTCGAATAAATAGAAAAGAAAAACATTTCAATATAACTAAACTAATAGAATTAGTACAGTTTTTAAATACAATATAAATTCAAATATTTAGTACTATTTTTTTAATTTTTACATCTATTTGATTTCAGTATCTCCAATCAGTTTGGTTGAGGCAACGAAGTAAGATTGAACAAAAACAATTTGAGAATACCATGTAAGCAATGACAAAGTTCCACAGAAAATAGAAACAAAAGAGTGTGAGAATGTGTGAGAGAGAGAGAGTGTGTGTGTGTGTGTGTGTGAGAATGTGTGAGAGAGAGAGAGAGAGAGAGAGAGAGTGTGTGTAAGAACGTGAGAGAGAGAGCGTGTGTAAGAATGTGAGAGAGAGTGTGAGAACGTGAGAGAGAAAGTGAGAATGTGAGAGAGAGACTGAAATCATGAGAGAGAGAGAGTGTGTGAAAATGTTAGAGAGAGAGAGAGAGAGTGTGTGTGAGAACGTTAGAGAGATTGTGAGAACATGTGTGAGAGAGTGTGTGTGTGTGAGAACATGTGAAAGAGAGTGTGCGAACGTGTGAAAACATGAGAGAGAGTGTGAGAACATGTGAGAACGTGTGAGAGTTTGAAAGTGTGAGTTGAAGAGTGAGAAAAACTGAGTGAGAGAAAATAGAGAGAGAGTGTGAGAAAATAGAGTGAGAAAGTGAGAGAGTGAAAGTGAGAAAGTGAGAGAGTGAGAGTGAGAAAGTGAGAGAGTGAGAGTGAGAAAGTGAGAGTGAGAGTGAGAAAGAGAGTGAGAGTCATAAAGAGAGTGAGAGTGAGAAAGAGAGTGAGAGTGAGAAAGAGAGTGAGAAAGTGAAAGAGAGCGTGAGAAAATAGAGAGTGTGTGTGAGTAAGTGAGAGAGAAGTTGCAAAATAAATATCTTCACTAAAATCTGCTAAGTCACCACTACAAAATATTGACTTCAGAAATTAGGCCTTTTAAAAAATATCAACATTCTTCTGATCAAGTAAACTGAACAAAATAAAAATAAAGTAAAAATAAAAGAATAAAAAAAAGATTTTCGGTCTGGCAGAAAAAATTGGGGTAATTATCATCAAATACATACCAACCAAATATGTACCAAGTCAAACACTTCAATCTACCTATTTTCTTTTTGCACAAATGAGGGCTGCTCCAGAAATAATGCCTTCTATTTTAATATTTTGGTTAACAGCATCAGAGGCAGTATAACAGTTGAGATTTAACCTCCCTGCCAATAATATACATATTGTTTTTGCCTTTTTACAAATAGCAACTGAGCAGCACTCTGGTAAAATGACGTACGACATGAAAGGAATGAATCCCAATATTCCCAACATTATAAACACAACTAAAGATTACACTAAGAGAAATAATAACTTGCTATTTTAAAATAGCTTCAATGAGTAAAGACAGAAAATCCAATAATCTCTAAAATAACCTAAAAAGAAAAAAGAAAATTATAAAACTGTTGAATAGAAATTGATATTATTGTCTAATTATCATGGATTGTAATATATAATAATAAATAATAGTAAATTATAATAGAAAATGGTAGCTTATAACAGATTATAATTTATAATAGATTATTATGATGTAAAGCAGACTGGGCAAGGCCAGGAGTGTGTTTAAGGAAATCAACACAGTACAGCACCAACACCAAGCTCAAGCTATACAAGAGCTGTGTTGTATCTATTCTCCTCTATGGATCTGAGTGCTGGAGAATGACTAAGGCGGATCTCGCCAAACTTCGATCCTTTCACACCATATGCCTCCAACGAATACTGAGAATATTTTGGCCAGAGAAGATCTCCAATGAAGACCTGTTGAAGAGATGCAAGAAAGCGAACATGGGCACCATCATTCCAAGAAGGCGGTGGAGATGGACTGGGCATGTGCTCCGGAAAGATCCACAGTCAATCACAAGAACAGCACTGCACTGGACCCCAGATGGCAAAAGAAAGAGGGGAAGACCAAGAACGACATAGAGAAGTACGGTGGAGAATGAAATGAAAGTCATGCAATATTCTTGGTGTTCATTGACTAGTCTGGCCCAAGATAGGCAGAGGTGGAGAAGTTTTGTTGGGTGTAACAGATGACGAAAAAGATTATTATTGTCTAATCTGCAAATACAGCAAATTTTGCAGGCAGCAAAATCAAAATATGAGTTGTTTATAATCAGTGAAATAGGGTGATACATTTTTGTGATTTGAGAACTAGGCTTACAGTTACATTAAGTTCCCATCCAATCACTGAAGTTAAACAATGTCAAACCAGGTCAGCACCTAGCTGGGTGTAAGCTTGGAATTGCCAGTGCTTTCATGGATAACAGCTCAGAATTGTTAATCAGGGAGGAGAGTTTTAATCCCAGTTGGGTTCGTTATATTCACTTATGCATAAAATACTCTTGGGGAAAAGTGTGAATCTCCCTCTTTCCCCTGCTATGGGTTAATTAGTAAAACTTGTATCACTAAACCATTAAAAAACTTGTATCACTAAACCAGAAAAAAGTTCTTCCAATCTAGAAATATTTTCTGGTTTTAAATAACATGCAATAAACTGTAGAAAAGAAATTATTCAATCAAGCAAATACTGATTAGTTACACAAGCATTTTTTTTTGTTTTTTCTTAGATTACATTCTCTGAAATATAAGTTAATAGAAACTACTGTGTAAAAGTAAGAGATCAGTTTATATAGTGATTGTGATATAGAATTGATCTCTTGCATTATAATTTCTTGCTTGTTTATCAAATTCTGATGAGATATGAATCCACTTCTTTTCTCTTCCAACTATGGGTTAACTGTAAGACTTGTGTCACTAAACCATCATTATCTTAAAAAAATTCCTACAATATAAAAATATTTCCTGGCTTTAAATAACCTGCAAAGAGTAGATAGGCCGTAGAAAATGAATGAATGAATCAAATACAGATTAATTGCACAGGCATGTTTTTTAAATTTATTTATATTCTCTTGAATATAAAGGTATAGAAGCTATTGTGGCCAAAAAGTGGGGAATCATTTTATATATTGATTATAATAGAGAATTGATCCCCCACTTTATATCCACATTATGATTCTTTGTTGATAAGCCATAGAAAACAAATCAATAAATCAAATACTGATTAGCTGCACAGGCATGTCTTTTAGATTTATTTACATTCTCTGGAATATAAATGTATAGAAACTACCATGGCCACAAAGTGAGGGATCAGTTTATATATTAATTGTAATACAGAATTGGTCTTTCAATTTATGTCTACATAATATCTTGTTTGTTTATCAAATTCTGATTCTCCCAGCTATGGGTTAATTAGTAAGCATTGTATCTGTATCACTAAATTAGTCAGTTAAGTGCCATATGTGATAAACGCTTGGGTGATCATGTCTCGAAATAGACATGACTGACTGAGCAAATGATTATTCTGCAGTAGGTTGCCATTACTTTCTGCAATAGACTGGTTGCTGACCCAAATCTGTCCTGTTATTTAACCCATAACTGGAGGGAAGAGATGGATTAATACCTTTCCCAGGGTATTTGTGCTTAAGTGAATGCAATGAATTCAACTGGAATTCGAACTCGGCTCTCCGATTTCTCGTTCCAAGCTGATATCTACTGTACCATAACACACATCTCAAAAAAAAAAAAAAAATTCTTACAATCTAAAAATATTTGTTTGTTTTATTGTTGAATTCTGTTCTGGGTGAGCCATTATTTTTTTATTTTTTGTTCGTTTTGCCTAATTTTTGCTTGATTTTAAAACTTTTCATGCTTAATTGAAGGATTGATTTTGTTTTCTTAGACATTTCATTGCCTGGAATCTTATCTTAGTTTGCTAGGCTTTCCTCTTCTCTGCTGGCTGGTTGGCTAGCACCCCATTTCCACATTCTGTGAGTAAAAAGTTAGTAATATCTTCTACAGCGGTCAGTGGTTTTGTTCTCGGCTTGGAGTTAAAATGTCTTGAATATTGTTGAATTCTGTTCTGGGTGAGCCATTATTTTTTTATTTTTTGTTCGTTTTACCTAATTTTTGCTTGATTTTAAAACTTTTCATGCTTAATTGAAGGATTGATTTTGTTTTCTTAGACATTTCATTGCCTGGACTTTAACTAAGTTAAAACTTAGCAATTCAACAACGTTTTTTTCAACAACGTTTTTTTTTTTTTTGTTTCCCGTTTCGGATGCGGTTTCCAGTTTTCTCTTTCCCAATCTTTTCACTCTTTTCCTTTTTTATTATTTTTTTTTTCAATTGCAGTAGATAGACTAAACTATCGCCCGTTTCACACTCCACCCACATCTATTGAACGGGTGAAGAGGCTCATCCCTTGTTTCCTGTTTAGGATGCAGTTTCCGGTTTTCTCTTTTCCAATCTTTTCACTCTTTTCCTTTTTTATTTTTTTCAATTGGAGTAGATAGACTAAACTATCGCCCGGTTCACACTCCACCCACATCTATTGAACGGGTGAAGAGGCTCATCCCTTGTTTCCTGTTTAGGATGCGGTTTCCGGTTTTCTCTTTTCCAATCTTTTCACTCTTTTCCTTTTTTATTTTTTTTCAATTGGAGTAGATAGACTAAACTATCGCCCGGTTCATACTCCACCCACATGTATTGAACAGGTGAAGAGGCTCATCCCTTGTTTCCTGTTTAGGATGTGGTTTCCGGCTTTCTCTTTTCCATTCTTTTTACCCTTACGTAGCCCCCTGCGCATCAGTGGCATTACCGCCTTGCTTGGGGTGATATGATTAAAGGGGGGGGGAAATAAGCTGCAAAAGGTTGATATGCTATAGAAAACGAATCAATCATGATTTGAAAATTGTTCACAAACAGTCCCAAGGAATGCAGTCTTCTTTAAGTGTCCAATCTTGACATTGACCCCAATTTTCTTCAGCTACTTCAGAAAACCAGTACTTATGGTGCCCAGAGACCCCCCCCCTGACAACAATGAGGAATACTTCCACCCTCTTCATTAACCACAATTCATACACTTCCCATTTTTAAATCTAAACCTTCTATAACTGTTACACCACATGTCCAGCATTTGGTCATTATGATATTTTACAAAATTTTCTTTTACATCCTAACATAATGTGATTATTTACTTGTGAATTGGTACTTTTTGCTTATGATCGACCTGTGCTCCAGTTAAGTTAACTGTCACTCTACAGTTCTCATGCCTTGAATCAGATTATAATATATTTGCACATTGTAAAAAGTTTTCTATACACAACATAGCCATCATTTATTTACGACTAGTAGTATAGTCCGGCATTGCTCGGGTGTAATGAAAGCTTTAAAACTAATCCATGGTCCTGGAGCTCAGACTCTTTGGACATTGGCATGAAAGACTAAAAAGCAATAGTTGTTTCCAGTTAAAGTGAAACCGTAGACTGAAAGAAAAATCAATGGATGTAAGTCAAATTTTGATTTCCTGGTATCGATATCAAATAAGTTTTTTTCGTCGTAAACTGAATTTTGAAGGCTAAATAAGTTCTCTGAGTAAATGGTATCATGGCTGAGACTAAGAACTACAATTATAGCTACTTAGAGCCAAACCTGAAGCAAAAACTAAAATAAAAGGGCTGAAAAAATCCAGACATACAGGCAGATAAACAGACACACACACAAACATCTTGCCTTTTATATATATACATATATATATATATATATATATAAAATCGATTTTCTGCACTATTGTAAGAACTGCAACCTTGAAACTTCTGAATATTGTTTTTTATATCTTTGTCTATGAGTGTATCAAATTTGATTAAAATCGGACCACTCCTTCTATAACCCAATTCTTTTTATTATTGATTTTCAATATTTATCGGGGGTACCTCGACACAAATCCTAGCTAAGAATACTCGCAGATGCTTATAGTACAACTGTGTAAATTTTCAAGAAAATCAGTTCAGCCATTTCAGAGTCTATAGGTAACGGATACACACATAGAGACACACACACACACACACACACACAGACGAAGTTTCATTTATAAATAAGTTTAGATTTAGATTAACAGACAAGTTATCTACTTCAAGTAATGCAAGTAACACACATGTTAAATAAAAGAAACATCAAATAATTACCATCTGTCACTAAACATATAAATAGATGAACAATACTTATATGGTATGGTAGAGATTAGTTAATTGTGATTAATGCTGCTAAATAAGGCATCAAATTGTTTCATTTGATACAAAGAATGGGTTTTTGTTGCTTCAATAAAATAGAAATAGCCTGCTTATACAATGTGTGGGAAAAAGATTTCAGTTTTCAGGAAGTACTCAGACTTTTTCAAGTGGGAGTGATCAAAAGTAATCGCCCCACCCACCTTACAGCTGGAGCTAATCACCACCCCCCTGACATATATCTATATAACTATGATTGCTCCAGGTATTTGAGAACAAATTATGAAAAAAAATATTCAATAGAAGGAAAAATCAGTATATTCTCACAGAAAAAAATAAAAAAATTTCCTTAGAAAGATATCATGAGTCCTGTAGGTTGTAGTGCAGCCATAGGAGTCTGAGTTTTGTTTAATGGCACATCAACACCTCTGTGGGTAATAACCCACAGAGGTGTTGATATGCCATATAGGTGGGGTTTTAAGGTATTTTTTTAATGTTCAGTGAAAAGTCGATTTAGTCAGATTTTAATGAAAATTTTTTGTTCTTATTCTTTTTTATTTGAGAAAATTGAAAATGTCTTCTCGTGTTCTATTCAAATATGTTTTGCTGAGGATATTTTTTTCCTTCAAAAATGTGTTATGATAATGTTTTCTTCCAAAATGTATTGTTAGTAATATTTTTCTTTCAAAAATGTATATTTATTTTATAAAAAAACTACTTTTATGTATATATTTCTATAAAAGTGTATTTTTATACTTTCATAATGTTGTAACCCCAGTTTGGGGGTTAACTATTTGCCCATAGCTGGGACCCTAACAGGTGCTACCACTCCAGGTCAGGGTGGACCTGGGAACAACAGCAATTAAGAGGTGGCTTCATGCTCCTCAAAACCTCTCAATCAGAGGCCTTGCTGCCAGATGCAGTTTACTGTTATGCCCAGGACCACTCTGCTATAGAAATAGTGGTGTGTCTAGGACAAGATAACCCTATGGAGTCCATACCTATTCAGGTTGCTTTTGAATTTAGAGTTTTCTTAATCTAGTTGTTATCCAGAGGAGAGCTCAGCCTTTGCTGGTCTTTGGTTTACAGTCACATGTTGAAACGTTGGTTCCAATATGATCATTAAAGTTAAGCAACATTGAGCCTTGTCATGCCTAAATGATTCTGGTCAATGATGTCAACTTTTGATAAGTCATTGGTATTGTGAGGCTACTGCATGGCATCCTTCTGTTACTACTCAGAAATTGTAATCAAATGAAGAGAACTAGGTGGTCACATGGGGGGGGGGGGGTACCCGTGTATATGTGGTGGAGGGTCATATGATTGTGAAAAATTCTCATCCAGATACTCTTTGGGTCCTGTGGGAGGGAATAGAGTCCTGGTTGTATATATCACCTGCTTGGTCCAGAGATTGACCCCTTTGGCTAACCTTGGTGTAGGCAGTGGCATTGGTGCTAAAAACCCTACAGGAAAAAGTGGAGTGGCTTGACATAAGCCTTGTAGCACACAATACCCAGGGCCAACACTGACGGTGTGAACTGGGTGTGAGTACCTCCGTAGGATATGCACAGAGTGAATTGTCATTTTACCTGTTCACCTGGGCTATTTCAAAAGTGTAGTTATCTCCTAAGAGTCACTATATTTGACATATAGCGCTCTGAGTATGACATAATTTTTCAATCATAAAATATAAAGGGTCCTGGGCATGACGGTAAACTGCATCCGGCAGCAAGGCCTCTGATTGGGAGGTTGTGAGAAGCATAGAACAACCTCTTAATTGCTGTTGTTCCCAGGTCCACCCTGACCCAGAGTGGTAGCACTTGTTAGGGTCCCAGCTATGGGCAAATAGTTAACCCCCCCCAGACTAGGGTCAAACACTATGAAAGTATAAAAACACACTTTTATAGAAATATATACATAAAAATAGACATTTATAGAAAAATATACATTTTTGAAGGAAAAATATTACCAACAAACATTTTTGAAGAAAAAAAATGATTCTCAGCAAAACATTTTTTAAAACAAAGCTAAAAGACATTTTCAGTTTTTTAAAATAAAAAAGAGTAAGAACAAAAACTTTTCATCAAAATCTGACTAAATCAATCTCCTCATTATAACCGAAACATTAAAAAAATACCTTTAAACCCCACCTTATTGGCATTAAATAACTCAGAGGTTGATATGCCGTTAAACTCAAACACAAATAAACAAAATAAAATGTAAAATGACCCTAGTGGCATAATTAAAAAAAGTGATGAGAAAAAAAAATAGTTAAAAGAAATCATTAAACAGCTTAATACTAGTAGTATGCAAAAGTAGGAAAAATTCATATCAACTATTTTGACCAAAATTATCACAGTCAACAGCAATTAGTCACACTATGCAAATTTTGTAATGATAGTAAAAACGATAATTTCATTTTTGAACAACATTACTAACCCTTGGGAATTTTAACACCGTTTGTTATAAAATTGGTGACTGTTGAATATCTATTACTACTACTGCTAGTTGTAGTAACAGTAGTTATAAAACAACAAAGAAGACGAAAGAAAAATTATATAAGATAAATAAATTAAAGAACAAGATCAATCATCTGAACCATTTTTATATTGATAATGATTCATCTTAAAATTATATGAAGTATTCACCACTCATGTTTCTGATAACAATCTTTTTATTTAATATTTTTCTTTAATTATATGGGAGTGTTCCCAATTATTGTTGAATATAAGCACTATGACAGACTGTTATTCAGCCAATTCACTCTTTAAACAGCTGTTAATTCTGTACAAGAAGGAGGGGCTGAAAAGTTCTTGGCCTAAACACATTTTCTAAAATCTGACCTACCAGACTTTGAGGGAAAGGGTGAATCCAGTCTTGTTTAGGCTGAGAACTTTTCAGCATCGCCTTGTAAAACATCACTAAGTCCCTGATTTCCATGAATTATCATAATTGATACTCAAACTACGGTTAATCAATGTTGATTTGTTTGTCCACAAAATTAGATTCTCTCTCTTGGTGCAATCTCAAAATTGATGCATACGAGGAGTGTCAAGAATATATTCAGCCATTTTGGATAACTAGACAACTGGTTGTGCAGCCTTGATATAAATTGGCAACAAGTCATGGAGGACATTACTGAAGATACATAAACACATTCTCCCATGGTGCCCCCGCTGTTCAAAACAGTGTTCTCAACAGGCACCAAAAGAGAATCAGTAATGTGATAGGTACCAACTTGGCGGCTCGATTCCAGCCACTTTCTCACCAATGGGATGTGGCTTCCCTCTGTTTGTTCTATAAATATTTTCATGGCTTCTGCTTCGACGAATTTAAGTCACTGGTGCCCCTGCCATGTGAGTTAACTCGTGAAACCAGACTGGCAACTGGGTCCTACCTATTCACAGTTAGGTCAACCAAATGCAGCCGACAATTCTACTCCATCAGCTTCTTCTCTCGCACTTCCCGCCTGTGGAACTCTCTTCCATATTCTTGCTTTCCTGATGGCTATAACCTCCAGGAATTTAAATGCAATGTCAATACTCATCTCCTAACCACTTGACTCCAGTTCTTTCTACATCACCCTGTATATCTTTTCCTTTCTCTCTACCTTTGCAGCTGTCATCACACCTGTATTCCCATCCTGTAACTGGTTCATCTTTCTCTTTACTCTCCTTCTCTTAATTAGCCCCCTGAGCATCAGTGGCATTACCACCTTGCTTGGGGTGAAACGATTAAGAAAAAAAAAAAGGTATTACTCAGTCAGCTTTTTTCATTATCAGATTTTTATGTGTGATATTATATTTGCAATGATAAAATAGACTTGTCATATCTCATGAAACCTTTATTTTGTTTGATTTTTGTTTTTTTGGAAAGCATATCACCCAGGTCTGCTAGCACCCTTACAGTTTCGAATTTGGCTTTTCTAAAACTAAAAGTCACATTTTAAATGGCATGTAAAAATTAAAGACAATACAAGGTGATCCCCAAAGAGGATTTGGCAGACTGTTTTGGAAATTGGAAGAAATGCTGGGATAAGTAAGTAAGATCCCTAGAAGAGTACACTGAAAAAAAAAAAAAAAAAAAAAGAAGGGTACCATTGCTTTAGAGAGACTATTATTAATCAGTATTAAGTACTTGATTACTTTCCAGTCCCAAAAGAGAGTACTTTGAAGAGGACTAAAGCACCATTCTCTTCCTAGGTAGGCCATTATTTGTTAATATTAAATAGCTGAATACTTTACGGACAGTACATATATGCAGACATTATAGACAAGATAAACGGTAGATGTTAGGAAATATTTACTTTGAATGGTGATCAAGAAAATCATTTTCCCAACCACACTCAAATTCTTGTTGTTTGGGTGGGTGGGTGTTTGCAAGGTTTCCCAAAGAGAAGTTATGCTTGGTGGGAGTGGAATCGATGTCACAATTCACAGAAAACATTCCTTGCAGAAGATGAGACTGATAACTTTTACAGATGGAAACTGGTGAAATAGGTTACATGCACAAGAAAGTTATTTGCAGCAAATTCTTCATCGTTCAATTTGATTGGACAATTGAATCAAGTTGCTGACTGGACTCACTGCCGCTTCTCTTCCCAAAACTCACCAACCAACACCCAGTTATTCCTTACTTTTGTAATTTTTTTTTCTTTCTTATTCTCATCCGCTGTCTCTTCCAACCCCATCTTTCGACTACACAGTCTATACAATAGCAACTCTGTCAAGAGAAATTTAAGTTGAAAGCAGCAGCATTTGATTACAAACTACAAATCAGACATTTTGAAAAGGCAGACCATGGTGAATGTTAATGTAAGAGAAATACTGATTTGACGTGGGTGGATGAATTAATGATTGAAGAAAGAGATGGATATATGTCTATATTTCTGAGATGAGATATTGTAATTATTTAAACTATTTACATTGTTTGAACTCAAGGACACATGACCCAATGGATAAGAGTGTTGGTTGAATTCAGTGTCTGGACTTCAAGAATTGTGAGTTCAATATCTGGCTACAGTAGAGGTGAACAGTATAGAGAGTGAAAGATACTGAGTGAGAGAGAGTGAAAGATACTGAGTGAGAGAGAGTGAAAGATACTGAGTGAGAGAGAGAGTGAAAGATACTGAGTGAGAGAGAGAGTGAAAGATACTGAGTGAAAGAGAGTGAAAGATACTGAGTGAAAGAGAGTATCTTTCACTCACTTTCTCTCAATGAGTGAGAGAGTGAAAGACGGCGAGAGAGAGAGAGAGAGTGAAAGATGGTGAGAGAGAGTGAAAGATGGTGAGAGAGAGAGAGAGAGAGAGAGAGTGAAAGACGGTGAGAGAGAGAGAATGATGGTAAGAGTGAGGTTGCAAAGTTAGTTAAAAAGAAAGCATGAGTGAATAATGACCCTCTATTGACTAGATCCCAATATTCATTTGACAACAAGAAAAAGAACCAATAAAGGTTAAGTTATAGTTGACTACTAAACAGCAAGAACATCAAGAGAGACCCAGTTTTGAACCTGGACAATTTTCTCAGAGATTCCAACTACATAATTGGAAGAATCTCTGTCATTGTTGATATTTAGATAATCCTAACACTAAAAACTCCAAATGCACTAAGACTGACTACAAAAAAATAAACCTAATCAGACAATATTAATGTCACTCTGAGGATAGAGCAAGTTTTCAGATAGAAATCACTATTGTTTCAAAATAACCACCAATTTTTTTAAACCATTTTCACCCAAAGCAAGGTAGTAAAGCCACTAAAAAAAAAAAAAAAAAAAAAAAAAGCTACATGATTCAAAATAATTAGGAACAGAAACATTACTAATGAGCAGGAAGAAAAAATAGTAATCAAGAAGACAGTCAATAGCAATTAACATTGCATTTAAATTTTTGGAGATTAAAGCTGGTTGGAAAGCGCCAAGTCAGAAGATAATTTCACATGTGAGAAGTGTGAGAAAATAAACTGTTAGCATAAAATTTATGGCTACATCTAGCCAGCTAAACTGCAAATTGATGAGATCTGAACACCAGTCTAATACTGCACTTAAATTCATAAAGTCTAGGTACCATGGCGAAATGCTCATCCAAACAATTACCATGAAAGTGTTTATAGAAAAAAGCACAAGGAGACAACTTTATGGCAGTGAGAAAGTAACTGAAGCCTAGTTGCCAGATCATGACTGATAATATTGCTGATTCTTTGGGTCTTATTAAGAAGCTCAAGGTAAATAACAGGAACAATGGACTTATTTTTTATGAAAACAAAAAAATGAATAGAAAAACGGAATGACCTATTTGAAACGAAAACCACGATTTTGAATAAATTTTTTTTAACAATCAGATTTGTCAACAGACATTTTAATTTGTTCTATGTTTGCCTTTCCTAAATCACTTGTTCCTGCAACAGACATCAAAGGATAAAGTTGGTAATGTTTTAATACATTCCCTTTACCTAATGCTTCTCTACAATTTACAGCATTTAGAAACCAAGTTTTAATGAAGATTAATGAAACTGGTTATAAACAAACCAACAATTTGAAATCATTTGTTTGAACATTATTTTTGATCAATACTCGTATTTAAGTAGACATTCTGTTTATAATCAAACAGTATATATACTTATTTCTTTAGGAAAATGTGTGTCATTTGGCAGGATTTGAACCTGCGACCCCTATTCACATAGGGGAAGCTACCAATCACCTCCCTAGACAAATATTAAGAAGTCACATTCCTGACAAATAAACTATGGTGAGATTTAAACTGAGCTCTCACTAACATTCTAATTACTCAGTCACATGTCCACTTATCTTAATATTTATACATGAGACAATTCTACTCCTGCAGTTTCTTCTCTCGCACTTCCCATCTGTAGAGCTCGCTTCCATATTCTTGCTTTCCTGATGGCTACAACCTCCAGGAATTTAAATGCAATGTCAATACTCATCTCTTAACCATTTGACTCTAGTTATTTCACCACCCCATATATCCTTTCCTTTCTCTCCACCTTTGCAACTGTCATCACACCTGTATTCCCATCCTTCTCTTGTTCCTTTCTAACTGGTTCGTCTTCCTCTTCACTCTCTTCAACTTAATCTTTTTACTCTTATGTAGCCCCCTGCACATCAGTGGCATTACCACCTTGCTCAGGGTGATACGATTAAAAAAAAAAAAGACTAATTCAAACAAATTACTCATTCCAGTTCAGCTTTGGATATTTTTTCTACTTACTCCTTCAAAAGGTGTACAAAATATCAATCCTGCTTAAAGACTCTTGCAAAATGATTTTAAATACACAATAAGGTTTCAGGAATATTTTTTATAGAACAAATAGCAAGACTGTGTAGCCTGTGTGCGCCAAATTTAATATATCCATAAACTTGCCAAAACATTAATGTTTTCTTTTTTTTTTTTAATCATGTCACCCAGAGCCATGATTACTGCACATCAGTAATGCCACTGATGTGCAGAAGGCTATGTAAAAGATTGGAAAAGAGAAAACCGGAAACCACATCCCAAACAGGGAACAAGGGATGAGCCTCTTCACCTGTTCAATAGACTTGGGTGGAGTGTGAACCGGGCAAGTTTAGTCTATCTACTCCAATTGACAAAAAAAAAAAAAAAAAAAAAAAAAAAAGAGTGATAAGATTGCTTTCTATTTTATGGCAGCTTGAACTTCCATTAGAGCAAATCCTAGAAAAGTCTGCAAACAATTTAGCAATTTTGTTTTCTATCCTAGAAAAGAGTCTTCTAAATATTTAAAGACATGTTATTTACAGCAAAATGATCAATAACCTGAAATATGTATTAATAAATTATCCAGATATTGATTACCAAGAGGTCGACAGTGTAATCAACGTCCATCTCAATTATAATTTCTATCCTATATTAAACTTTTCTCTTGAAAGCTTTAAAAAAAAAAAAAAAAAAATAATGTCTTTGTGCATAAATTTGAACAGTGAATTCTTTCTGATGTCACAGTATAAAGAGCATGTTAAAACAAGCAGTTATTTAATATAAAGAATAAAACAAATTTTAAATGACAATGTGAAGAAAAATGTTTAAATAATTTAAAAATTGCTTTTCTGTTAATTGATAACATTACACCCAGATTCAATGTTTTCAGTTAATTCATTTTTGTTTCCTTATTTTTGTTCTTTGCCAGCACTTTCTTCTACTCTTCTCTAAAAGCTTGAAAATTTAATTTAGTTTAGTGTAAAAGATCTTAGTAAATCATTTTGGACATTATAAAACAACTATTTGTTGAAGACTAAACTATCTCCTGGTTCACACTCCACCCACGTCTATTGTACAGGTGTAGAGGCTCATCCTATGTTCCTTGTTTAGGATGTGGTTTCCGGCTTTCTCTTTTCCAAATTTTTTCACTCTTAGGTAGCCCCCTGCACATCAGTGGCGTTACCGCCTTGCTCAGGGTGATATGATTAAAAAAAAAAAAAAAAAAAAATGGTGGGGGGATAAAAAAATATAGGCCATACAGAAATTATATGCAATAATTGACCCATATAGATGTCTATGTAGTGACACTGGCAAATTAATATGCTTAATTTGCATAAGTGCAAGAGAGAGCCCATATAACTCTTCACTGAGAATAAGTAATAAAAAAGGGGGGGGGCTACTGATTAGTACTAAACCTCACTTCACATCAGTCTACATGTTCAAATCAATTTATGTTATAGTCACCTTTCAATTACTTTTTTTATTCCTTGTTCCCAATTCTTTCTTTCTTTCTTCTTTTCAATGTTTTTCTGTCTTTTTCTGACCCTTTTTCTTCTTTTCTGTTTCTTTTCTTCACTTTTTCTATTTTCATTAATTTTTTCTTCTTTTTCTTTCTTTATTCACTCTTTTTTCTTTCTCCAGTTCCTTCATTTTCTCCTTTTCTCTAGTTTTCCTTTTTCTTATTTTTCATTCTGTCACTATTTTCCTGCCTCTACCCATTCACCTTTATTGTTATTTGTCTAACACCTTCCTTCCAAGCCGGGGTGGGATGTCAGCAGATGTGACACGAGCCAATAAAAAGCCGGTAATCCAACAAGTTATTGAACGTGGAGGGAAGCTACATAATGACATCAAAAGAAAAGAAAAAAAAGTAAAAAAGACAGGCACTCAAAATTAAATTAAATAAAAATCAAAAAGTGGATACTTTCAGAGAGCAAACTTGTACCTAACAGCCGCCGTAAACAATAAAGCCCATTATGAAAAAATAAAAATAAATAAAAATACAAAGGAAAAAGTAAAAGGTAATCTTAAAAGAAAGAAATAAGCAACAAAAAAGATAAGGGTGAGAGAGAAAGACGAGAGAAAAACGAGAGAGGGGGAGAAAGAAAGAAAGGCGTGAGAGAGAGAGAAAGAAAGAAAGGTGTGAGAGAGAAAGAAAGAAAGGCGAGAGGGAAAAAGATAAAAAGGAGAGAAGAGAAAGAGAAAGAAAGATGGGAGAGAGAAAGAAAAAGGAGAGAGGGAGAGAGAGAGAGAAAGAAAGAAAGGCATGAGAGAGAGAGAGAGAGAGAAAGGAAAGAGAGGGAGAGAGAGAGAGAAAGAAAGCGAGAGGGAGAGAGAGAGAGAAAGAAAGAAAGGCGAGAGGGAGAGAGAAAGAAAGAAAGAAAGCCGAGAGGGAGAGAGAAAGAAAGAAAGAAAGAAAGCCGAGAGGGAGAGAGAAAGAAAGAAAGAAAGAAAGCCGAGAGGGAGAGAGAAAGAAAGAAAGAAAGCCGAGAGGGAGAGAGAAAGAAAGAAAGAAAGCCGAGAGGGAGAGAGAAAGAAAGAAAGAAAGCCGAGAGGGAGAGAGAAAGAAAGAAAGAAAGCCGAGAGGGAGAAAGAGAAAGAAAGAAAGAAAGCCGAGAGGGAGAAAGAAAGAAAGAAAGAAAGGCCGAGAGGAAGAGAGAAAGCCGAGAGGAAGAGAGAGCCGAGAGGGAGAGAGGAAGAGAGAAAGCCGAGAGGGAGAGAGGGAGAGAGAAAGCCGAGAGGGAGAGAGAAAGAAAGAAAGAAAGCCGAGAGGGAGAGAGAGAGAAAGAAAGAAAGGCGAGAGGGAGAGAGAGAGAAAGAAAGAAAGGCGAGAGGGAGAGAGAGAGAGAGAGAGAAAGAAAGAAAGCCGAGAGGGAGAGAGAGAGAAAGAAAGAAAGCCGAGAGGGAGAGAAAGAAAGAAAGAAAGAAAGAAAGAAAGAAAGCCGAGAGAGGGAGAGAGAGAGAAAGAAAGAAAGAAAGAAAGCTGAGAGGGAGAGAGAGAGAAAGAAAGAAAGAAAGAAAGCCGAGAGGGAGAGAGAAAATTGGAAAGGTGAGAGGGAGAGAGAAAGAAAAAAGAAAGAAAAAAAGAAAGAAAGGCAAGAGGGAAAAAAAGGAAGGCAAGAGGGAAAAGAAAGGTGAGGAAGAAAGAGGAAAAGTTAAAAAGGAGGTGTAAAAGTTACTCTTTAAAATCTATTAATGAAAAAACAGATATGAAAGTTTTGTCAGGGAAAGAAAGAAAGAGGAGAGTGGGATGGTAGTAAGTGAAGGGAGTGGAATATGATGGGTAATCTTGGGTGTTCAAACCTGGTAAATCCCATATTTTATAAAGACTTTATAACAAAACAACTTCAAGCAGAAAGACTGATGACTTGAAGAAAGGTATTCATTCTGTGGTGAGGTGCGGCAGGTGACAATGTCATTTATATTGCTCTGTCCCAGGTAAAGCAAACAATGGACTCTTACCTGATTACTGAAGGAAAAGGTACATACTCCACTCCTTTCAGAGAGATTAGCAGTAAACTTAGGATTGGGTGCTGCAGTGGGGTGGTTGAAGTGAAGGGAATGGTTACACAGCTATCATTAGTATTTCATTCCAAACATAGCCAATTTTTTTTTTTACAACTAGTAACCATATCAAAGGCTGACCACCCAATATACATGGCATCTCAAAAGCAAACTCCACCAAGAACTAAATGTATTTATTTCTTTCAAGAAAGTATTTTTTAACTCAGTGTATCAAAAAAAAAAAAAAAATGATCTTAAAAGAAATTATAAAACCTGTCTCATAAACACGTTATGATAACAGTTGTTACATTATTTATATACATATTTCATGCACTAAATATAGCAACTAATCTGTGATAGGAGTACCTTGGTATGGGGTAATGGTTAGCAAGCTTGTCTGGTTAAACATTATTGGGTAGTAAGTGCAATCCTCTATCCATACATATGATTTTGAGCCAAACTATGGTTAATAAATATTCTGTGACAGGTTATAATTATTTTTATAAAACACAAGCTGATTATTCCTGAATCTTATTAAAATACTTATATAGATTTCTGAGGCAAGCTGTTATTACAAATAACTATTTCTTCAAGATCTATTTCAGAGTATCAATGTGTTATTGCCTGACACTTCTGTCTAGGAATGGTGCATCATTGCCTGAAACTTCTGTCTAGGAATGGTGTGTCATTGCCTGAAACTTCTGTCTAGGAATGGTGCATCATTGCCTGAAATTTCTGTCTAGGAATGGTGTGTCATTGCCTGCCACTTCTGTCTACAAATAATGTGTCATTTCTTGACACTTTTGCCTACAAATGGTGTGTCATTTCCTGAGACTTTTGCCTACAAATGGTGCATCATTGCCTGACACTTCTGTCTAGGAATGGTGTGTCATTGCCTGCCACTTCTGTCTACAAATAATGTGTCATTGCCTGCCACTTCTGCCTACAAATGGTGTGTCATTGCCTGACACTTCTGCCTACAAATGGTGTGTCATTGTCTGACACTTCTGCCTACAAATGGTGTGTCATTGCCTGACACTTCTACCTACAAATGGTGTGTCACTGCCTGACACTTCTACCTAGGAATGATGTGTCACTGCCTGACATTTCTGCCAAGGAATGACTTGTCCTTGCCTGACATTTCTGCCTAGGATCAGAGTATCTGTGCACTCTGCCAAGAATCAACAGGTTATTACTTCACTTTTTCTACCTAGGACCAGAGTATACAGTACTGTGCAAAAGTATTAGGATAAGAACTATTTTATCTTTTATGAGGCATCAAAATAAAGTTTAAAATCACCCCTGTTCTAACACTTTTACATACTACCGGTAGTATCAGAACAGGGGTGATTTCCCTAAAAAACTCACTGAAATTCAAATATTGATTATTTAAAACTAGGTGTAAAAGAAATGTATTAAAAAGAAGTTATATTTCATTTTTCCAGTTTTCTATTAAACAAGTTATTTTGAAACTACTCATTATTCTATTATCCTCGGATATGACTGACTTTTTCTTATTCCCCCCTCTCAATTTGAAAAACTCTAATGTTACTTCACAAGACACACATTGGGAATAAATACAAGCTGCTTGGCAGGAGATACAATTAGATACATTGAAGAAGCTTGTGATGTCAATGCCTGACAGAATGAAGACTGTGATCAAGACAAAAGGCTATTATACTAAATATTAAATTTATTTTGTAACAAGTATTTTTCTTGCTAAAGCATTTGTTGAGTAAATCAAATAAGATGACTTTAATCAAATTGTTTATTTTCTGTCAATATGCCTCATAAAATAGTTCTTGTCCTAATACTTTTGCACAATACTATATATATATATATATATATATATATATATATATATATATGTATATTAGGGGCGATTAGTAAATTGTCGCAATTATTTTATTATTTCAAAACAAAAGGCTATTATACTAAATATTAAATTTATTTTGTAACAAGTATTTTTTCTTGTTAAAGCATTTGTTGAGTAAATCAAATAAAATCACTTTAATTAGATTGTTTTTTTTTCTGTCAATATGTCTCATAAAAGATAAAATAGTTCTTGTCCTAATACTTTTGCACAGTACTGTATGTGTACATGCAACATTTCATTTGTGGGAAAGGAGTTGTATAATGGAAAATAATTCATCACCCATAATACCACAAAGACACTTTTGAACTTTATCAAGACAAGCAAATGAGAACTGGACAAATATAACAAGACTCCATTTTTCGGTCTGATCTCTCTCAGAGTATAGCAGGCGGGTAGATAGATACTAAATTAGTACAATAAACTAACCAATTTTTCCAACATCTTTAGCAATAAATTGAATATAAGAGCTTCACTTAAGGTTGGGATTTACTCAATTCCCCCACTGGAGTAAGTTGTGACACAAGGTCAGTTTTTAATGTGAGGAACCTGAGCACGTATGCTCAGGCCTTTGGTCAAAGATTACCCAGCTCCCGCTTATGCAGTAAATGGGTACAAAGCTGGTCATTGCTTGTCAAAAGCTAGTCATTGCTACCATGCCGGCAAGCAGGAAGTGAGTATCTGAGAACAGATACTACACTTTTGATTTACCCTACTCCCCCACTGGAGTGAGTTGTGACACAAAGTCAGTTTTTAATGTGGGGAACCAGAGCGCATACGCTCAGGCCACTGGTCAAAGATTTCCCAGACCCTGGGTACAAAGCAGGTCATTGCTTGTCCAAGCTGGTCAAAAGCTAGTCTTATCTGGCCATTGCTTTCAAACTTGGCCGGCGGGCAGGAAATGGGTATCTGAGAACAGACACTACACTTTGATCCTTATCAACGAGCCATGGAGAGCTTCACTTAAGGTCTGGGGATGAACTTGCATTGCAATAGACATTCAAAGCAGAGAGATTCCTTGAGAGAAAAACCCATTCATAATGATGGGTAAAAATCAAGGTCTGTTCAATGGTCGTGGAACATTACTTGTTTGGTTTTGGATGTATTGAATTTTACAAACCAGTCCTTCTCCCATTCAGCCACCAGGGTGAAGTTAGAGAAGAGATCAACTGACAGATTCTAATCATCCAGATTCTTAGAGGTGCCCCTATAAAGCGTTGTATTATTTGCATAGATATGCACTAAAGATTGGAGTATGTCCTTATGCAGATCATCAAAGTAGAATGGGAACAGAGTAGGACTGAGAAGAAGACCTTGAGGAATGCCAGCATTGATCCCATGGGCTTCTGATGACTGGCCATCAGCAACAAGAAAGGATTTGGTAATTGAAAAAGCCCTACCACAGCTGAAGAGTTTATGTATCACATAATGCCACACCTTGCCATCTAAGGTAATGTTCATTGTGGTGTAATGGATATTGGCTCAGAATGTGAAATCAGAGAGCTAAGTTCAAATTTCAGTCAAATCTGTATCATTCACTTCCACACTTTGGGAATGGTTTGAACCCATCACTTCTCCCTCCAGCTATGGGTTGAAAAGCAGGACATATTGAGTTGAGTTATTGTTATGGTTCCCTATCTACATTAGAATGAACTCTTTCTCCTTCATAAATATTAACCTGCAAAACTTCCTAAAAGAGGCAGTCGAAACGCAGTGTAACTTGAGTGTTCGGACGGACATTTCTATCTTCTGACTAATAACACTCTTATTTATATAATAAATAATAACACTCTTATTATGTTCTGTTATTCCAATACACTGGTTCAACCTACCTTCTTTTCTTGTCTTTCTTCCTGGCCCTAACAGGCCACAACAGTTATATAACCTTTGTTGGTAACCAGTCTACTACAGAAAGAAATGACAACTGACTGTGAGAAAACTTGCTGCCTAGTAAGTTATGTATCAAAAGAGACATGATCACCCAAAATGTATCACGTATGGTAGTTAACTGGGTGAATGCCTCACCTTGCCATCTAAGGCAATGGTCTTTGTGATGAATTTATTATCTAGTATCTCATTGATTCAGTGAGTAATGATAGTTAATACATCAGCTGGCTCTGGACTTAGCAAAGCAAAATCCGTAAGGGTTATTGCTCAAGAGGTTGTTCCTGTGGAGGTGTTCAGCAAACTTCTTGTTGATTATAGACTCAAAGAGTCTGCTGATGATACTAAGTAGGTTAATGGGTTGATATTGCAACAGGGATAAGTGCTCATCTGTCTTTGTAAAAACAGGACACTTGGCATCTTCCACAGTCTTGGAAGCATTAATTCTTCAGTCAGCAGTAAAAAAGTTTGGAGAGAACTCCGGGTTAATGTTAAGAACAACCACTAAGATTTTATCCAAACATAGTAACCTTCATACAGTCAAAGCTTTTGATTAGTCTGGAAACTTCTTGTGTAGTTGTAGAGATAGTTTGTGATCCGTGAGAAGAGGGGACGTCAAGTAAGGAGTTGTGTTTATCATAGTATAAAATCAGAGTTGAAGTTCATTACAAAGAGTCTTTTCTTGTTGGGATAGGATGAAATAGCCACAGAGCTATTTATAGAAGTTGGGACTGAAACTTTATGATGATTGAGAATTTTATTCAAGATTTTCCAGAACTCACAGGAATCAAGACTTTTGTTTTCAATCTTGACTTAAACCAGTCTCTGTTTATACTGCAACTATGCTGAGCAAACCTAAGTCAGTGTTGTATCCTTTAAAGAGGTTACAAACAGACAAGGTGGTACTCAAGTGAAAGAACAGCAACATGTGCATAGATGAAAGAAGAGGGGGTTTATTATAAAGAGAATACACTATGGCAAGACAGGGAATCTAGTGGCAGGTTAGTAATTGCCGAAGCAAGTCACAGGTATTTTCCTGTACTCACTATATATCACTACTAAAATAGTCAGTCAACATAGGTGATAAAGAGTATGGGATATTCCATTACAACAGTTAGTTTCTGGGAGAGGGCACATTATCTGGTATGAACAGCAGACGGAACAAGGCCTTGTAAGTTCATGCTAGCACAATCATCAATGGCACTTTCCAAAGGGGCCACATGCTATAATCACTTCCTCCAAGCCGATATCAGGAAGTCACCTTCCTGACAAATCAAGCATGGTGAGATTCAAACCTGGGTTCAGACTATTTGACCATTCTCTCATTCTGATATTGTTGTAAGATCTCCCCTTTTTCTATGATAATGGACTCGACTTGAGTATACATATACTCCTGCCATAGAGAGAACAGGGACTTATCCGTAAGTTACCGAACAATACCGAAGTTACACAAAAAATACCGCATCAGTAGTCATACTAGCTCTGAGCTTCACTCATCCAGAATAGTAGTGCACGGATATACTAATTCCAGCACGACTTCACTTCAAAGACTATATATATATATATATATATATATATATATAAAACAAACACATATATACACACACACACATTATATATATATATATATATATATATATATATATATATATATATATTCCTTACTAATCATATTCCTGGATTACTAACCTATGTTCCAGTTTGTATCTTAACGTTTAATATAAACTATTTTTCTATCTCAAATATCTGTTTTGTTGTTCATTATTTTGAGTGGTTCCTCATCTGAAATCCACAACAGATATAGATATAGATATATCTATACTTTCATAGTAAATTATGATTTGTTCATGTTCTAAACTATAACTTGTAATAAATATTCATAGCTTTATTTCTATATTGAGAACTGTTTTAAATTAATGCTTTGAACATTATTAATAATTTCTTCTTCTTTATTCCCTTGGATATATATATATATATATATATATATATATATATATATATATATAAAAATAAGCAAACAAACAGGCAGCAAGATTACTACCACACTATTTTCTGGGTTAGAGATAGTAATAGTGAGCTACAGTGCTAGCAAGTTCTGGTATGAACCAGGGCTGGTTATTTGGTTTCTATTGGTATTTTTTCTTTGGGATAAAACTATCTGTGCCTGTGAGGAAATGAGAGAAGCAGATCTGGAAGCCCTATTTTTGAAAAAGGCTATAAAAGGAGATTCGGCAATGTAAAATCTGAGGCTGTTTAGTATAATGGGGGATCAGCCAAAAGAATGGTACATTCCAATTTGGCATCAACTTTTAACATTGATCAGTGAATAGTCAGAAGTGTCCAAGGGAGATATCACTTCGGAGGATCATTTTTCAGTGCAAGATATGAGAATGAGATTAAGGCGAGTTACATGATGACCCATTGCGTCATGAACACAAGTTGAGTTTAGTTTAATATTTAATAAGTATTGAACATTAGAAAAAGCAAGATAAGTTTTAATTTCATTTTAATACAATATAATTGTAAAATCGTTGAAATATTTTCGTCACCTTTTGGTAGTATGAGTAATCTTGTTGATAAAAACTCCAAAATTATTCAATTAGAAATAGGATGTTATTTGTTTTTTGTTTTTTTTTTTAATCATATCACCCCAAGCAAGGCGGTAACGCCGCTGATGCGCAGGGGGCTTCGTAAGAGTAAAAAGATTGGAAAAGAGAAAGACAGAAACCACATCCTAAACAGGAAACAAGGGATGAGCCTCTTCACCTATTCAATAGACGTGGGTGGAGTGTGAACCGAGTTTAACATTCTGTATTTATTGAACATAAACAAAAAAATTCAAGAAACATTCTGTTATTATATATGTCCAATGAAAAATTACTTAAATATTGTTTTTTTTTATGGATAAAATAGTCTAGTAAAAAAAGAAAAAGGGGGAAAAATGTCTCTATAATGTGTATATGCACGTGCCTGTATATGTATGCACAGAACTATGAGTGAGAATGTATGCATACAAAACATGTATGTACAAGTTTACAGAGAAAAAGAAAAGAAAAAAGCCTAAAACATGCACACACACACACACACATATATATATATATATATACATAGGTGTGAGTTTGTGACACTGGGTTTCACACTCTTGCGATCGTCAGACAAACTGATTAATTTTTTTAAAAATTGGTTATACGTGGGGCTGCATATATTGGTGTATTTTGTGGAAGTGGGAGGAAAATTTGTCGTTGTGACAGACGCAGACATATATACACATTTGTACACCCATAAGTACATATATAAATAGTATAATATATATAAGAAATTAATTGCATATATATATATATTTTCTAAACCCACACACACACATATATACTAGCTAATCTCCATTGCAGACATCTACTCAGGCACACTTGTATTTGTTCAACACCCACAGAGACCACCTGTGGTTTATACTGCAACTATGCTGAGCAGACCATCCCATTATCTGGCATGATCAACAGTCTGAACAATGTCAGGACGCTCAAACCCTCGATCACAATGACTTGTGACTTTGTGCTAGCACAACCATCGACAGTTTCTAAAGGGTCCCATCTACCCAATTTCACTCACATGGCTTGGTTCAACCCGTGGTATGGTTTTCAAGCACTTTCCAAAGTTGCTGCACGCTGTGATTGTTTCCACTAGACCAATAACAACAGGAAGTTGCCTTCATGACAAATCGACCATAGTGAGATTCAAACCTGGACTTCATTTTCAGAAAATGAACATTCTAACCATTTGGCTATACTCCCATTCAGACGATAAACTTGCAAGTCTGGACATTGGAGGTGATAATGTAATCTAATTTGATTTATAGTTGCCACTTATTCTCAGAGATCTCAAGGCATCCCTTCTCACAGACAGTTTTGTTCTTTTATTCTAACCTGAGGAAGCCAAAGAGAACAGGTGCTCTTAGTGTACTTCATGTAGGTATAGCTACCTATACTACAACGAATCACTACAGTTAGTGGTTTTTCTTTATAGCTGATTATTTTTACAGCCAGTTCAGTCAGTTAAGTGCCATACGTGATACACGCTTGGATGATCATGTCTCAAAAGAGACATGACTGACTGGGCAGAAGATTATTCCACAGTAGGCTGCCATTACTTTCTATGATAGACTGGTTGCCAACCAATGCTACAGAACCCAATCTCTCCTGCTATTCAACCCATAGCTGGAAGGAGAAGAGATGTATTATATGATTAAGTAGTAATTAATTGGGGATCAGTTTATTACTTCATAACAATATAAAACTGATCCCCCACTTTATGCCCAGTAGAAATTTCAATTATGTTTTTAACTATTATATTCAGTCAGTCAGTCAGTCAAATGCCATACCATGATACACACTTGGGCGATCATGTCTCAAAAGAGACATGACTGACTGGGCAGATTGAGTGATTGATTGATTGATTGTGTTTAACGGCCTATCAACCTCCAAAGGGTCATTTAAGCTTTTGCTTTCAGAGTTGTTTGTCTTCAAGCTTTCAAAGTTGGTTATTTTCGACCTTTCTTTTAAGGAAAAAAAAATTTTTTTTCTTTTAAAGAGGGTAATGAGCAGTGGTGAATAGTTAGTGTTTTGGGTTTTGTTTTTTTTGTATGGAATGGATTTAGATTTTCATATATAGTCTAATTTCTTTTAGAAATTGGAATATTTTGCTTGGGTCGACGTTGTTAAATAGATCTTTTAAATTGTTTGATCTGTAATATTTTGATCAAATGGAGTTGAAGTCATAGCAGCTTATCAAAAAGTGTTTCACTGTGAAGGGTTCCTGGCATGCAGTGCATATCGGGGGTTCTTTGTTTTTCAGTAGGTATGAATGACGACTGGGCAGAAGATTATCTCGTAGTAGGTTGCCATTGCTTTCTGCAGTAGACTGGTTGCCGACCAAGGCTATAGAACACAATCTGTCCTATTATTTAACCCATAACTGGAGGGAAGGGACGGATTAATACCTTTCCCAAGGGTATTTGCGCGTAAGTAAATGCAAGGAATTCAACTGGAATTCGATCTCAGCTCTCCAATTTCTCGTTCTGAGTCGATATCCAATGCACCACAACACACAGTCAGTTCACCAAAACCAATTTGAAGGCAGGTATGAAAAGCAGGAATCATCTAACTTGCAAGTCTGGACATTGGAGGTGATATGGTAATCTAATTTGATTTATAGTCTCCACTTATTCTCAGAGATCTCAAGGCATCCCTCCTCACATACAGTTTTGTTTTTCTTTTATTCTAACCTGAGGAAACCAAAGAGAGCAGGTGATCTTAGTGTACTTCATGTAGGTATAGCTACCTATACTACAACGAATCACTACAGTTAGTGGTTTTTCTTTGTAGCTGATTACTTTTACAGTCAGTTCAACAAAACTAATTTGAAGGCAGGTATGAAAAGCAGGAGTCATCTAACTGGCTTGATAAATGGAAACGTCTGAGCTATTATTTGCTTTAGTTATGATATATCTGTTATTGCCTTCATGTAAACACATAAATATTTCACATATGTAAATCTGATGCATGAAAAGAAATCAACAAAATTTATAATACAGCAACTTTCATCCATTGAATATGACTCAAGTCTGTATTGTGATTGTTAAATTTCTAACTTATACCTGTTGAGAAGGTTCAGCACTTTTCAAGAGAAAAAAAAATCTCTGTATACAACAGTCTGGTTTATGAATTAAACACAGGGTGCACTGTAGAGTACCTTGATATACAGGTCAATCCTATCTTCATTTCAATAAGCAAGAAAACAGTTCTTAAGCAGGATTATTTTACAGCTGAAGGTACAAAAAAAAAAAAAATAGACTGAATACAAGCCAACAAAAAGTTGGGGAACAGTTCAAAAGAATTTCATGAGGTCATAAAATAAATTCTTTTCTTTAAATAAAAAATAAAACTCAGCTTCTGATTTAATTTCTTGGTGGTTAAAAAGTAGGTTGAGTGGCTTGATTTATGTATCCATTACCTGGTGAAAGCTGAGTGGTTAGTATTTTGGATCAGATAACAAATTCTATAGTTCTGAATCTAGCTCATGGTGATTGTCCCTAAGTCTAGACATTAAGCTGTAAACTGGTGTGCATGGCTTGATTCCCATGACTGACAAGAGGTTAAAAGCTTTGACCTAGAGAGCACATGGTTTATATTTCAATCTCTTGGATAGCCAGATGAGGAGGAGTAGATGTCAGAAGCAGTATAGCTCTATCACAATAACTGGTTAGAGCAGGGGTTCTCATTCTGCTGAACAGATCTAGGATTATCTTATCTAGGTTTTATACTGCTAAGTTATTGCTTGTTTTTATTGAGTCTGTATATTGAGAAAAATTTACAAAATCCAGACAAATCTGATTTTATTCTGACATCCTTCACCAGAGGCCATTCTAGATGAAACTGAATAAGCATATATAGATAATTAATATATTTAAGTAAAAGATTAGTAAGTTATTTGATTGATGTTACTTTCAACATCCAGACTCCAGAATTTTGTAGACAGACCCTTCAGGAATTACTCTATCCCCTCATCAGAGGTTATCATAATTGACTGCTTATATATCTTATTTTTTTTTTTATATATACACTTTTGTTTCACTGGTGCAGGTTTTTTTTTTTTCATAGTCTATGTGTGCCTGTATACATTCACTCTTTAACCTTCCCTCTTTTTCCTCTTTTCTTTCAATTGTTGCTATTTGGCTTCCAGTTTTCTAGACATATGTTGCCATCATTAATTTTTGAGCATTCTAGTGTTTATTATATATATATTCTATTTCTTGCATTATCACTTGACTATTGCCAATACCTTTTGATATGTCCCTGTTGGGGCGCTCTCCACCTTTCCATGGAAATGGACTATTCGAATCACTATATAAAAATAGTAGTGATTATACCTCGAGTAAGGAAGTCGAGTGAGCGAGTCAGTCGGGTATTTCCGGTATTGCACTGGAAGTGTTCTTTCTACTAGTCAATCTATCACGTCTCTATGACGATAATGTATACTAATTACCTTGTTCTGTATTCTACTAATCCTCACCTCTTGTAAATACTTCTCTATTCCTGTCAATACACCTACTTTTATACTATTACGCTGTTTTGTATTATTTCACATAATTCTGTTACCCAATGTAAGAGTCCTGGAAAGGGGCATATATCTGATTCGAGGCAACTAAGCAGTTTAAGCAAATGTAACTGGGTAGAACAATCTAGACGTAATGAACAGTACTCGTCATATGCAATATCCTGAGACGTAGTCAATAGATGCAGATCTCTGTGCATCCTCGTCCTCACC
Organism: Ascarosepion bandense; assembly: GCA_037127315.1. NCBI lineage: Eukaryota > Metazoa > Mollusca > Cephalopoda > Sepiida > Sepiidae > Ascarosepion > Ascarosepion bandense. The sequence goes on along the minus strand of JBBBDQ010000909.1, from coordinate 1,059,481 downwards.
TTCTGTGTGTATTTATGGCTGACACCAGCCAATCACATTACTGTGAGAGGGAAACCAAGATGTATGCCTATTCGTTACATATTTATTACATCACCTTTCTTTCTTATTAATGAAACATCTTTTTAATAAAGCATAAAATATTAAACTGATAATAGCCATTTTCTGAAAATAACTAAAACAAATCAGAAAAAAAAAATGGTAGAATAGCTGTAATGCCATTGGCCATCAAAAAAATAAAAAAATGAAACTTCATCTACACATCAGTCAGTTAAGTGCCATACATGATACACACTTGGCCGATCATGTCTTTAAGTGACATGACTGACTAGGCTGAATATCATCCGATAGTAGGTTTCCATTATTTTCTGCGGTAGACTGGTTGCGAACCAAGGCTAAAAGACCCAATCTATTTTTCTATTTAACCCATTGCAGGAGAGAGAAGAGACAGATTGATACCTTTCCCAAAGGTATTTGCGTGAAAGTGAATGCAAGGAATTCAACTGGAATTCAAACTCAGTTCTCTGATTTCTCATTTTGAGCTGATGCCTACTGCACCGCAATGCACATTCCCTGCATCAAAACACACATCTACATATGCCATATTTAAATGCAACTGGCAGTAAAATGACAGTATTTCATATTTTTTCCCTGTGCTACCAAAATTTCTTGCGTCACTAAATACGATAATTAAAATAAATAAAAAAGTTTTCATGTGTTTGTTTAGTAAATCCTGTTTATGGTATGATAGGTTATGCAATCAGTTAAGTATTTCTTACAGCTAACCCAGTTTAGATAAAAATGAGCCGATCTGAGACTTACAGGATCTCTTGTGAACATTTTGGTAACATGACATAAAATTGCCATCTAATAATCGGACATCTGGAGGCTATTGAATTTCAAATTAAGTAAGAAAAAACTGCATTTTTTGCTACAAATAAAGCTTTTAATAAAAGCCATTTTACTTAATTTGTTTAAAGATGCGTTACAGAAACCATTTTGTCTTTTTAAGAATCGCAATACTTTCTAGAGTCCTGGTTACAACAATAAATTACAATTGGCAGCAAGGTCTCTGAATGTGGAGATTGGAGGTTTTGAGGTGTGTGGACCCACCTCTTAATTGTTATTGTTCCTAGGTCCACCCACACCTAGGATGGTAACATCTGTTAGGGTCCCAGCTATGGGCAAATAGTCAACTCCCAAACAAAACACTATAAAAGTATAAAAATACATTCTTATAGCAAAAATGCCAGCAATATATTTTATATAAAAAAGAAGTAATAATACAGTATGACCCGGATATAAGAGAGATTTTCTCTGGTCCCAAATTAGAGCCTGTGGTAATGTATATAAAATAGACCGAACTCGGATATAAGAGAAACCCGGAAAGAAGAGAGATTTTCTGGTCCAAAATTAGAGCCTGTGGTAATGTATATAAAATAGACCAAATCCAGATATAAGAGAAACACGTATATAAGATAACTTTTATCCGGTCCCGACAACTCTCTTATATCAGGGTTACATGTTTATAATAAATTGTTCGGCAATACATTTTATCTGTAGTTGAAGGCATACAATTATGTTCAAAATATTTAGGTTTCGGCATTGAATAACCCATAGAGATGGATATACCGCTAAATAAAATCAACCAAACAAAATCAAATACTTTCTAAGTATTCAGACAGTAACAATTTTCAGTATTTACATTATTTGTCTTCATCTTTGTCGCCATTTGTACAACCTTCTTCAGGTGCTAGGAATTTCGAACCGAACCCTTTATTACAAACTCTGGAGTATATCATCCTTATTCGTTGTGTAAAGCCTTGATTGGAAGTCACGAGTTATCTCCCTCTAACCCTGCAAGTTACTTGTTCACCATTGCTGTAGCCTGGTTTTGAACCCACAACTCTAAGAGTCGAAACGTCATACAAATGGTAACAAAACTGAGGACATAGTCCAAAAAATGTAAATACTACTTCATTTCAGAAATATAGACAAACAGTAACAATTTTGTCTTGGACATTCAAACTAAAAGTATTCCAAGAATTAATATTGAATATATTCATTTTACAAGTGTTGGAATAATTTTGGTTTGACTAATAAAAAGCTTAGTACTAAGTGTCTTGATAGAGTTCAAAAGGTATCCACAGCCTTTTGGGTGATGAATCATTTTCCACACTACAACCTCTTTCCACTAACCGTGGCCTTTACATCTGAGACCTGCCATACTAAGTGCATGAGTGTGAATCATCTCCATTCTCTTTGTATTCTATGAGTAAAAATTAAATTCCAGTTTCTTTCCTCGGACTGATGCTTTGTAAAAAAGATTACCAGCAGTAAGTTTTCCCAGTATCATCAATCTTGACCTCTTCATATCTAGGATTAACAGTTTCTGCATAGCCCCATGAACTGAACTTCTTGCCCTTTCTTATGCTCAAACAACACTGTACAGTAAACAGTAAACCCCTTCCCTTGAGTGAATCTGGGGCCTTGTATTGGGTGAACATTAGTATTAAAAAAAAAGGTTTGCATCATAAGGAAAAAAATGACAGTTGAAAGTTCTTAAATTCTCAAGCAAAGACACTGAACATGGTAGGTTAAGAAATGAGAACACTATGATTCTGTTTATCAAAGGCTCAAAGTATTTATCTATATTTCTGAGATGAGGGATTACTTACACTACTGCCATAATTATTAGTCCAACCCAGTTTTTTAAAGCAATAATGCACTTCATACTATTTTAAGTATTTATTACCAAGAGGATAATTCTAAATGAAAATAGAATGGTTCTATTGTTATTATTACTTTGTTAAATTTTACAATGCAGCCAAGAAGACTTTTCTTCGGCCAGCCAATAAGAAGAGACTAGCATGGGGAAGAGATCACAAAAACTGGACACAAGAACAGTTCATTTGATGCACATGTTATTGTGCAGTATTAATGAAAGAACCATTCTATTTTCATTTACAATTATTCACTTGGCAATAAATACTAAAAATAGTATGAAATACATAGTTTCAATCTACAGGATGCGATGGTTAAATTGTCGCTTTTTGCCTTGTAAAATGTTGCAAAGTAATAATAACAAAAGAACCATTCTATTTTCATTTACAATTATTCACTTGGCAATAAATACTAAAAATAGTATGGAATACATCATTTCTTTTTTAAAACTGGGGTCGCCTAATAATTATGGTCGGCAGTGTACATCTTTCGAACTGTTGTCCTCGTCTTTATTGTTGAGTTAAATGGAGATAACTAAAGCATCCAGCATGATTTGTGAAACAAAAATGATTGATCGAAATAAAGTCAAAATTTCAATCACCTGAAGAATGTTGGAGCATACAATGGTCAAAATTTCAATCACCTGAAGAATGTTGGAGCATACAATGGTCAAAATTTCAATCACCTGAAGAATGTTGGAGCATACAATGGTCAAAATTTCAATCACCTGAAGAATGTTGGAGCATACAATGGTCAAAATTTCAATCACCTGAAGAATGTTGGAGCATACAATGGTCAAAATTTCAATCACCTGAAGAATGTTGGAGCATACAATGGTCAAAATTTCAATCACCTGAAGAATGTTGGAGCATACAATGGTCAAAAATTCCAAACAATGTAAATAAAGCTCAAAGTAGTTGAACTGTTGTAATGAAGACAACAAGATGAGGAAACTTGTTAAAAAAATATCAATAAATAATTGGAGTAGATAGACTAAACTATCGCCCGGTTCACACTCCACTCACGTCTATTGAACTGGTTAAGAGGCTCATCCCTTGTTCCTTGTTTAGGATGTGGTTTCCAGCTTTCTCTTTTCCAATCTTTTCACTCTTTTCTTTTTTCTTTTCAATTGAAGTAGATAGACTAAACTATCGCCCGGTTCACACTCCACTCACGTCTATTGAACTGGTTAAGAGGCTCATCCCTTGTTCCTTGTTTAGGATGTGGTTTCCAGCTTTATCTTTTCCAATCTTTTCACTCTTCTTTTTTCTTTTCAATTGGAGTAGATAGAATAAACTAACGCCCGGTTCACACTCCACCCACGTCTATTGAACAGGTGAAGAGGCTCATCCCTTGTTCCTTGTTTAGGATGTGGTTTCCGGCTTTCACTTTTCCAATCTTTTCACTATTACGTAGCCCCCTGCACATCAGTGGTGTTACCACCTTGCTCGGGGTGATATGATTAAAAAAAAAAAAAATTGACAGTAAAACTGATACAGTGAAATTAAGATATTTTGAATTTTTTTTTTTAATTTAATTAATACAAAGTAATTTTTTAAAGAATCTGCATTTGTTAAAAAAATATTAACCATACTATCAGAAAAGTGGATCAGCAGCTCTGAACTGATCTGACAACAGCAACCTTGAGCTGATGTGTTACATATAACCAAAGGAAAATAAATATAGCCACTGAAAGCAGAGTTCATTGAAGAGATCTTGTGTTAGTGCATAATTAAAATATAATTGATGATATTATACAAATAATTTTTGTTTCAACTCTGTATGTCTCCCTGTATATCATAAATTTTATAAGCATGTGATTGGCGACGAACTAGAATAGATTCCCACCCTACCCACCAGTGTTGTTCTTCAATGGCTGCACTGTGATAGGCCTTCATATTTAGAACTGAATTGTAACACAATGTCTGAAACACATTTGCAAGTACAATAAATATGAAAATGTTGCTAGTTCTGTTTCTGTCTCACTCTTTGGAGAATAAGTGCCAACCTTAATAAGATAGACATGTTCTCTATGTGTCTGGCTGATAATAAAAGCATTTCATTTGATATGCACATTAATACATTAGAGTGTTTTGGTTGAAGTCTGTAGTTGGATGAAAAACTTGGCTTATACAATAAAAATTCATGAGTTCAATTACTTTGTTGGCTGTACTCTGCTTATCTCTCTCTCTCTCTCTCTATATATATATATATATATATATATATATATATATATAGAGAGAGAGAGAGAGAGAGAGAGAGAAACGGGGTGCAAATAATCAGACTTGACAAGAAATGACTTGACAGGTCACTGCAAGAAAGCAGAATAAAATCCAAACTTTCTCAGAGTTAAAAGTACTAGCAAAACCAAAAAGCTTGAAGCTTTTACTAACTGCAACATTGTTGATATTGAACATAGAGATGGTACAAAGGTCGCATGGCCCCACCTTCATTTATAATACACCCCCCTCTACTACATCTCCCTTGTTCCCTGTTTAGGATGTGGTTTCCGGCTTTTTTTTTTTTTAAATCATCTCACCCAAAGCCAGGCATTCCACTGCCACTATTGCGCATGAGGCTACATAGGGGAAGGTAAAGAGAAGGAGTGGTTAGACATAGGGAATATCAGGAGGAATGACTGTTAGATATAGGGAATGTCAGGAGGAATGGGAGCAGGTTAGTGTGTTAGGAGGTGTCTATTGACCTTACATTTAAACTCCTGGAGATTGTATCCGTTGGAGAAGCAATCGTGTGGAAGGGAATTCCACAGTCGGGAAGTGCGAGGAAAGAAACTGTTGGAGTAGAAGTTGCGGTTGCATTTTATCGGTTTCACTGTAAAAGGGTGGGATCTAGTTGCTAATCTAGTATCTCGTGCAAATTCGTAAATTCTTTTCCAATCTTTTCACTCTTTTCTTTTATTTATTTATTTTTTTTTTCAATTGGAGTAGATAGACTAAACTATCGCCTGGTTCACATTCCACCCACATCTATTGAACTGGTGAAGAGGCTCATCCCTTGTTCCCTGTTTAGGATGTGGTTTCTGGCTTTCTCGTTTCCAATCTTTTCACTCTTACGTAGCCCCCTGTACATCAGTGGTGTTACCTCCTTGCTCAGGGTGATATGATTTTAAAAAAAAAAAATTTTCATGAAGTAGTCTTTATATAAAATAGGTTTCATTGTAAGCTAATTACGTACAAAAATGGACCCCACTATTTACATTATTCAGACTATGGTCCTCAGTTTTGTTTCAGGCTTGTTCTTCCTCAGCTTGTAAGGTTTGGGGGTAGAATGCACCAGCCATTTTGCGAGGATTAGTTTCTCCCAACACTGCAAATTGATACAGCAGAATATAAGTTTTTGTTTTTCAGATCAATAGTTAAAAATGGTTTTAAAGTAATTAAAACTGTAGGTCTTAATCACCTGAATAATGTTGGTGCATACAATGGTCAAAACGTTATGAATATGACAATGAAGATGAAGACAAAAGTCCAAACAATGTAAATAAAGCTCAAAGTAGTCGAAATGTTGTCATGAAGACACCAAAGATGAGAAAAGCAAATGTTGATAAGTTAGCAAAGGTCACAAAGCACTGGGCAGGGGGGTGGAATCAAGCTTGCCATTCACCCACTTGTGAGGTTTGGGGGTAGAATGCACCAAACACTGTGTGAGGATTAGTTTCACCCAACACTGCAAATTGATACATTACCTATCTGTCATTGAACATTAAACCAGAATTTTTTTAAGCGTTAATGCAGTTCATTATATCAAACTCAGATAGATAAAGATTTTTAAACTTCTAAAGGTCTTTTCCTTCAAACAACAATTTACAAATTCTTTCAAATTTCCAATGACATTGTTTCTTTAAATGCTATGTCCCTTCAGAATATAAGTGATCATGGCTCTCCACAGCTCTTTTCTTTATTATCTATGAATTACAATGCATCATTTGGAAGTATAGTGGCTCTTTCTCCTTTCTTTCCAAATCCTCTGAACTGTTTTCAGATTGACACCCAAACTCTCTGAAATGTTTATATTTAAAGATTCCAGTGTGAATGCCAAGTAGCATGCTGTTTCCAAATTTCTGGCAGAGTGAATTACAGCATCATGCTATTTTTTTTTTTAATTTTTTTTTTTACAGATGGTGCCCATCTAACCCTACTAAACTGTGCAGTAGTTGACAAAATCAAAAGCAAACAACACACATGCACAAAATGGGGGGGGGGGGGGGGGGAAAGAAATATAATTGCGACAATTTATCCATCACACTAGTATATACTTCAAACCTTGTTTTTAGTGGATACCCATATTTCAGTAGAGATTCCATTTATTTAAAACACTATTTTATTTTGTCTATCAGCCTGCCCACTCAAGAAAACTTATTAAAGAAAGACATACACAATATATATATATAGATATGAGAGAGAGAAACTAATTCTAAATACTGAAATTTAAACAACACTATAGCATTTATCTTTTATACATATTCAAAATGTGGTATAAACCTTGCTTCTATCTCAACAGAAAGGATGTTATTTTATTAAGTAAACATTTGGCAACACTCAACAGCCACATAAAAAGTGAGCAACAATAAATATATTTTCAAAGATATTTATACCATTTTGCTGATAACAGATCAAAACTATGTCACCAAACTGAAGACTCATTCTAGTCAAGAAATATTACCCTTCTTTTCATGTCTTCCTGAGCGGAAAAAAAGAAGGCTTTTTTAGCTTGGTAATTTTAACCTAGATCCTGCAGCCCAGTATCAGGTTTTGAATAACACCCTTTTTTTTGTCAGTCAATCACAAAAGAAATACATAAAATGTTGAATTTATGTATCTGCAACCCACATTTCTCCTTTATAAAAAAAAAAAAATCAAGGTTTATACAAGCTTGAGTGTTCACAGAAAATCTACACTATCAGTGCAAGTTATAACCACTTACTCCCTGGGTAACTATTTTAGAATGATGGTTAGCAAGCTTGTCTTACAGGTACTGTAACTAGAGTTAGTTAATTTATCTGATACTGCTGGGTGTTCATCATCCATATTCTTGTGCAAACATAAATGGATGTCTATAACAAACCATTTTTTCAGATAAATTCACTAATGAAGCCAATCCTCACTGAATGTTTCCCAATTATAGCTTTGTGTCAGATTAATTCTAATAACTAGAATGGTGGTCTTATAGCAGACTAAGTCAATCTTAAGTAATCATAAGTAACACCCCTAACCAAAAATTATTCATTAAACAGTTTACAATGACATCTTGATATGCTAGTACCAAACATTACTTTTTATATTGATAATGTTTCTTTTTGAACTGACAATATTATGTTTTATATTGATAATGTTTCTTTTTGAACTGACAATATTATGTTTTATGTTGATAATGTTTCTTTTTGAACTGACAATATTATGTTTTATGTTGATAATGTTTCTTTTTGAACTGACAATATTATGTTTTATGTTGATAATGTTTCTTTTTGAACTGACAATATTATGTTTTATGTTGATAATGTTTCTTTTTGAACTGACAATATTATGTTTTATGTTGATAATGTTTCTTTTTGAACTGACAATATTATGTTTTATGTTGATAATGTTTCTTTTTGAACTGACAATATTATGTTAATAATGTTTCTTTCTGAACTGACAATATTATGTTAATAATGTTTCTTTCTGAACTGACAATATTATGTTAATAATGTTTCTTTCTGAACTGACAATATTATGTTAATAATGTTTCTTTCTGAACTGACAATATTATGTTAATAATGTTTCTTTCTGAACTGACAATATTATGTTAATAATGTTTCTTTCTGAACTGACAACATTATTTTTTATGTTAATAATGTTTCTTTCTGAACTGACAATATTATGTTTTATGTTAATAATGTTTCTTTCTGAACTGACAATATTATGTTTTATGTTAATGTTTCTTTCTGAACTGACAATACTACTTTTTTATGTTGATAATGTTTCATAATCATACCATTAACTATTTTTGCCTATGGGAATAATAATAGTAATAGGAATACACTTAAGTGAAGAGTGTGATTAAAAACAAAAGTAAAAACAAGGTGCTTGGCAATGTTAAACAATATTTTGACTGTATGCTGTCTTATTCAAGTTATATTTTTAAAATCTTTTTCAAGTACAAAAATATACAGAATTACAAAAAAGTGTAAGAGTTTGTACAAAAAATGCTTGTCTTATAATGAAAAAAAATGGCTGTACTTGTAATTAATGCGTCAAAACAAATGAAATGCCACCAGCATGAAGGCATGCAATGGAAACATGCTTAATATGATAGTGATCTTGTTCGTCTTTAAATTTTCTGTTTGTTGATTAGTTACTAAGAGGAATTAGTCTCAAACAGCTTAGTATAAATCTTATAAAACTCTTCTGTCTTTCTGCTCTTTCCTCTAGAGTTAGCAATTTACATAAGTAACTATTCTCATCCATTTTAAGGGTCAAAAAGTCAGTAGATTCTGAATGTTTTTTTCAGAATGGGCACCTTAATCCCTTGTTTCCTGTTTAGGATGTGGTGTCCGGCTTTCTCTTTCCAATCTTTTCACTATTACGTAGCCCCCTGCACATCAGTGGCGTTACCGCCTTGCTTGGGGTGATATGTTTAAAAAAAATAAAAATAAAAATAAAATGGTCTGCAATCCCAGTTATCAATATATTGTTGTGTCTGGCATCATACCTGTGTCAACTGAATTTTTTTATTATTAAAATAATTAAATTTTTATTATTTTAATTATACATATTATATGTAAAAACATAATATATTTTCTGTCAAAATAACTTTAAATTCATAATAAATATATTTTATAACCTTACAAAATATAATAATTAAATTTAATAATAATAATTTTATAATGTTTAATAATAATAATTATCTAATAATAACTTAATAATTATGTAATTAATAATTTAAATTTGATAATTTAATAATAATTAAATTTTTATTATTGTAATTATATATATTATATATAAAAACATAAATCTATTTTCTGTCAAAATAAACTTAAATTCATAAATATATTTTATAACCTTATAATAATCAATCATTTTATTATTTTTTATTAAGATTTTATTAAATTTCTTTTAAATATTAAAATATTTTTTAATATATAATATTACAGTTGTTTGTAATAAAATGGTCTGCAATCTCAGTTATTGCTATATTGATGTGTCTGGCATCATACCTGTGTCTATTGAATCTTTTAATTTTTCATTTGTGCAACCCAAATATGGACGGCATATATTAAATGAGAATCGGTACAATTACATCAATCATTTTATTTAGTAATAAGAATAGTAGTAATAATTATAATAATTATAATTATAGTAATAAATAACCACATTGACAAGATTCCTTGTAGCCCATGCCTTAAAGGAATAGAAAAAAATTGTACTCACAAGTAAAGGTCACACATTCAGTCAGTCAGTTAAGTGCCATACCTGATACACACTTGGGCAATCATGTCTCGAAAGAGACATGACTGACTGGGCAGAAGATTATCCCGCAGTAGGCTGTCATTGCTTTCTGCGGTAGACTGGTTGCCGACCAAGGCTATAGAACCCAATCTGTCCTGTTATTTAACCCATAACTGGAAGGAATAGGTGGATTAATACCTTTCCCAAGGGTATTTGTGCGTAAGTGAATGCAATGAATTCAACTGGAATTTGAACTCAGTTCCTCGATTTCTCGTTCCGAGTCGATTCACACATTACAAAGAGCTTTATCTATGTAAAATGTATTTTATCTTAATTTTTTTTCAGGTTTAAGAAAAAAGAAATGTCATGAAGCCATTTCTGACCTTAGGTCTCTGGTTAAGACCTTGAAGGAAATGTGTATACAACAGAAATCAAATAATAATAATAATAATAGTAAATGTGGTACATCAGAACATCAAAAGCTCCAGTTGTTGTTGGAGTCTTCGGATTGACTGGAAAAGATTGTGATAATATTCATTGAAAGGATTCCTGGTAGCCCAAACCTTAAAGAAATACAAAAAGGTTTCTGGTTGGGACCTGGAAGGAAATGTGTATACAACAAAAATCAAAAGAAAATAATACTAGTAATAGTAACAATAATAGTAGTAGTAGTGATAGTAACAATTTACAATATAAACAAAATATGTTACAAAGCTAACAAATTTGAAACATTTTTTTTTTTTTGAGAAAATGTATTTTCCCTCTGTAGTTTGATCAGTTTTGATATTTGTTTATGAAAATATTTCATTTTGAGAAAACTTAACTAGTAAACTTTTGTTGTAAGTCCCGATGCTTTTCCCCTTCAAATTTATCCAAAATAGCATTATCTCTGTGCAAATGTATATGCTGAACTCAAATCAACTGTTAGTTATTGATGAAACTTACCTTTTTTATCTAAATGTCCATAAAAAAACAAACTATATCTTGCACTTTTTCTCTCCTGTAACTCTCACGAAGTCATGTAATTAACTGCAAAATGACGTACTGCACATGTGAACTCATTTTGGCAAATTTTTGGTCGATTTTTCTTCATTTACTGATACTTCCGGCGATGTACTTCCGGTAATGAAAGTAATGTGCTATTGTATTTCTACGCTTATTACTCTCATAACAGGCAGTACATCACCAGAAGTTTCAGTAAAGGAAGAAAATTGACCAAAATTAGACAGAAAATTGCTGCCTACGTAGAACGTCATTCTGTAGTTAATTACATGACTTTGTGAGAGTTACAAGAGAGAAAAAGTGCGAGATATAGTTCGTTTTTTTATGGACTTTCAAAGCAAAAAAGGTAAGTTTCTTCAATAATTAATTGTTGATTTGAATTCAGTATATACATTAGTACAGAAATAATGCTATTTTGGGTAAATTTGAAGGGGAAAAAGCCGTCAGCGCCTAAAACGAACATTTACCACTTAACTTTTAAAGTGGAACCGAGTAACTCAACTATAGAGTGAAGGTTTTATTTAGAGTGTACCCGTCATGCCAAAATGGATCTTTAGAGGTTTACAAAATGTTTTTCTCTACCCTACAATATTTGCAGAATCACATCACATAGACATGAAAACAAAGTTTTTTTGTTTTTTTTTCTAATTCTGTTCTGTGGTTTAAAGATTAGTGGCATTAACAACACAAGGATCAAATTTCAATCACTTCATTATATCTTTTTGGATAATATTTTGTTAAAGTTAAATACATTTTATTTAAAATTATCATTTCAACAGAAAACAGTATCGGTTTTGTTAATGTTATATT